>MU277249.1:10723-163054 GCA_022160305.1 Artomyces pyxidatus | reverse complement strand
TTGATAGAGAAGTTGATGATAAGTATCATTGATACCCCTGGGAAGGTACCACCGTTACTTATAGTCTATATATGGGTAGATCAGGTGGACGCGTCCGAAACCCGCCAGTGGCGCCAGGCCCAAAACGCGCGTTCTACGTGTCGTGCTACGTGAACACGAACCACCACCACCATCCCTGCATACACGCATCTCTTCCTCGAGTGGCGGTCTTAGAGGGCATTTATTTCCAAGAAGGTACTTGCTTGACTTTTTTTCTGTGCTGATGTTCCGATCTTGACACTCACACCCATAATATCAGAGAATCTGTCTTCGGACCGGTGACCTACGCCCTCGACAAATTCCCGTAAAAATGTCCGAATATATCGCCTTGATCAAGCAAGTCGACTATGAATTTTTGTACACTGGTGCGTCGCTCTGCCTCTTTCGCCTGACTCTTCCTCTGATTATCCGTAGAGGTGAAGCGGTGGTTCATCTTCGCGACAACCGCGATCGGCCCCGCGTCCTTCATCATGAACGCGCCTTTTGGACGTTTCTCCACGCCGGACAGTCTACTTGCACTAGACGGAATTAAGTCTTGGATTTTCATGGAACTCGTCTCCCCAATTGCCTTCCTCGTCACTCTCACGCTGCATCCCTTCTCCCGAGGATCCTTTCCTGTGCCTACGGTTTCACATCCAAGTATAACTCCGCAGTTTATCCTCACGTCTTTATACTTCATCCACTATTCCAACCGCGCACTTATATCTCCGCTCCGAACACCCTCACGCGCCCGCTCGCATCTCTCCGTAGTATTCTTCGCAGTATTCTTCAACGGGCCGAACGGATTCCTCCTTTCGGCCTTCCTCTCCTCCGACTCCACTGCCGCCTTCCTCGCCACCGCTTACTCGTCCCCGCGCTTCTGGCTCGGCGTGTCGCTCTGGCTCGCAGGTTTCATAGGGAACATTGCGCACGACGAGATCCTGCTCAACATCCGCCGCAAGGCCAAGGCGAAAGGCAAGGGCCGCGAGGGTGAGAAAGCCACCGGCCCACACTACGCCATCCCGCACGGCGGGTTGTACAGGTACATCTCGTACCCGAACTACCTCTGCGAGTGGGTTGAATGGCTTGGGTTCGCACTCGCTGCAGGCCCAGCGCCCAGCCTCGGCACGCTACCTTCTGTCAGCGCTCTGGCATCGGCGGCGTCGATCCGCGAAGCAGGCAGGCTGCTGCTCCCGTTCGCGGACTCGGTGACCCCGCCGTGGGCGTTCTTCCTTTCGGAGGTCGTCCTCATGGTGCCGCGCGCGGTGCGCGGGCATCAGTGGTACCACACGCGGTTCGGGGACGCGTATCCGTCGGAGAGGCGGGCGGTGATACCCTGGCTGCTGTAGATGTAATTATGGTTGTACTAGGTGCGCATTGCCGTCGGGTCTATTTTATCGAGTTTTGACCGTCAGCCCACAGATCGTGTTGTAGACTTTCATGGCGTGCTTTGTTGTACAGCCAGTTCGGCATTATACATCTACAGCACGGCGAATTCCTGAGATCTGCGAGAAGAGCCCGAATGAACCTGAAGATGTGCTGAATCCTTTCAGGTGATCAGGGCGCGGGACAAGGAAGCAATCAATTAAAGTTCTCTTCTCCCGTCCTGCCCGAAGCCTCGAGTCGGCAAAGAAGCTAAGGCTGTTTATAGAGCGGGTGCGTCACCGTCCAGCACCGTCCCTGTGTTGTGTTTTCAAATTAGAGAGATTCAGACCCTGCATCACCGCTGGCGGATTCGTATCCAACAGAACTCTTTTGATGCAACAGACACTTCGAGAATTTGTGCTGCTTGGCAACAGATAAGTAGCCAACAAGTGAATTCACTGTGTATGTTTGGCGATTGCCCTGCGCTCATCTGGTGACTGTTGGGCGGAGAGACGCGCGCTCCCCGATACGATCACGATGAGTCCCTTTCCGCATGCTTTCTGTCCATCCATTCAGGGCCTGAGCTGAGGCCTTGAGGGCCTGAGGCCGACGTTCCTGCAGGTCAGCTTCCCTCCACCGGACAACCACCGGATAGTAGTGGCTATGCCTTAGTAAGAGCGACATCCACTAGTGACTCTATCCATCTGCCTTGGGCGTTCGGAGAAGGCGTGCGCAGTCGGTGGCGTTGGAGCCGCACATTGCATTCATCGACGTGAGTCCCACACAGCGATGTTTCTGATTCACGCGAGCTTCGGTCACGAAATATGTGCGTTAATAGGCAGCCCCTCATGTACGGCGGCGATCAAGGCGAGGGGACGAAAGCAGCAGGGTTGGATGGATATAGAAAGAATTGGAGGAGATTTTATATAATGTGTGCGATAGGGACACGAGAGTGACACGAGACGGACGACCCCGTGGGGCCGGTGCCTAGACAAGCGCGCGTCCGCACCGCCATGCCCACAGCTTGTTTTCCCCCTTATAACCCCGGCTCGGACGACCACTCGGACGACCTGCGTCGCCACGAGCCATGTCCGTCGTCCTCAACAACCCGCACCCCTCTTTAACGCTTTCCTTACCCCCGCCATACTCGTACAATTCCACCAGCACCGCGAGCACCGACCCGGACCGCCTGCAGACGCCCCATGAGGCCTTCCAGGCTGGCTTGCCCACCTCGTTCCACGTCGGCCGGCACGAGCTCCCCGGCCCGCTCGTGCAGTTGAAGCACCTCAAGAAGCACCTCAACCTCCTCGGCGCGTTCGCGGAGCTCAGGAAGAAGGTCGAAGCGGGCAAGGACCCGCGTCTGCCGCCGTGGGCGCTTGCACTCGACGGCGAGCGCAGGTGGGCGTGGTTCGTGTGCTTGGCGGTCGAGAGGTGTGTGACGTTGAGATAGCTCGCGTGTCGGGGGCTTATGCGAGTGCCATAGGTTCGAACGATGGGTGAATACGCTGAGTCTCGCGCCAACGACGCCGAGAAAGTTCGCGACGGAGTTGCTCCCGCCTATTGACGTCTGGATGGTATGGCACGCGTATCTGCTCAATCCTGAGTGAGTCTTCTGTGGGATTTGGCAGAGCCAACCACGTCTTATCGTGTTTCTCTTGATAGAGCGTTCGCCGACGACTGTATGAGACACAAACCACTGTTACCGCTAGCTGCCTTGTCCGCATCCTCGCCTAGCTTCTTTCTCGAAGCCATGGTAAGCATATTGTCTGACGATTGTGTTCAGGCTATGACCATCCTTATAGGAGGAGATTGGCGACATGACGAACCTCGCCCCGACTGAAGCACGACAAGCATCCTGGCATGGGCATACGCGAACACTGTTCGATCCCTTCAATGCAATGACCCAGTTGACCGCGCAGGAGCTGCGGTGTCCAAAGTGTGAATTGAAGATCCTTGCGCGTGAGTTCGCGCCTGTCCCTTGCTCAAATATACGTCTTGACCATCGGGCGCAGCATATATCACAGACGACGGAAAAGGCTACGCGCAGCAGATGTTCTCCATAACCTGCCATCACTGCAAACTCGTCGTCACAAAGGAGAAACTCGCCATCATTCGATTCACGACCGAACTTGCACTATACCACAATATGACCGACCACCGCAAGTCGCACGGGCTCGCCGTCTTTCTTCCGTCCGTCCTCCTTCTAACCACGTGCGCCGGTCTAGTTGACTGATGAGCTGGCTGACAGGCGTACTCTACGAACACAGACAGATGCGGATGACCGGCACCGTGCCGCGCATATCAAGGACAAGGTCCTTTCGGTCAAGCCGTACAAGCCATATGTCTCAACTGCCGGGGATATCAAATCAAGAACAGGCCTTGAGATGGCGGAGGGCGTGCATTGGGACTGGAAAGAGGTCAAAAAGACCATGGGGCTGCTGCTCAGACCGGGAATGTGCGTTCGTCTGATCCTATGTGCTGCGTTGGACTCACAAGGTGCTGTAGGACCGCGAGAATCATCAATTGCTATCATGATCAGCGACTGTTTTCGGTCGAGCTAGTTGGGGCTGTACGTTTTCTTTATATTCTAGCATTCTGTTCGGCGTCGCTCATCAATTGTAGGTTCTACGTCAAGGCTCATTTGTCACGAAGATGCACGACCTGCACTGGACGCAACCCAGTTATTTCGAATCCGAGGAAGATGAGCTCGCGTTGCACCATGCAAACGTCCGTTACCATGCGTAAGCCTCGTTTCACTCGGTATTCATGGTATATCTACTGACATGGTGAACGTCGACATGCAGGTTCCTGGACTTAATGGCGTCTTCCGCATCGGTGTTTTTAGTGCCAACACTTGACATCGACCTAGTCTGGCACACACACCAACTCTCCGGCCCTAGGTATCAGAGCGACTGTAAGACGAACGTGGGGCGCTTTGTCGACCAGTATGTGCCTTGTATTTTCCAGTGTCTTGGCTGTCTGAGAGATGCTGACGATGGCGAAACAGCGACGACAAGGTGGAAGAACTCAAACTCGCCGACGCGTTCGACTTGACCTGCCGCGCCTGGTTTGTAAGTGCACGCACTCTACCCCATCCTCCCGACTGAGCCTCACATCGCACTGCAGAAACGTTTCGACGTCCCATACATGCACTGCGGCTGTCCGCTCCCCGGCGACACCATCGGCCAGAAGCTCTCGCGGCTCGTGCATCACGGCTCGCGGCACTACCCGCACTCTGCGCTCGCGCCGCCGCGCGAGCTCCCCGATATGCTCGCCGCGTCGCACCCGTCTGACCACAACAGCGTCGCAGTCCCGAACCTCCCGCACTACAAGGCGCATATCTCTGCGTACGAGAAGAAGCTCGCGCGCCGCCGCGAGCGCCTTAAAGGCATGGATCGGGAGCACGTGGAGGTGCACGGCATGGGCTTCGCGCCCGCATTCCTCGTGCCGGTGCCGCTGTACTGGAGTGGGCTCGGCGTCGCGGGCTGCGTGTCGGGGACGGGCAATGTCGTGAATTCGAGCAGTGGCGCGTGCGCGGGCGGGTTTGCGGGGTGCTCTTCGGTGTGTTTGTTTCGCGTGCTCTTCCCTGCGTCCTACAGACTGATAGGGTTTGTGGTATTTTCAGGCTTCTGGTGCGTGCGCGGCAGGCGGCGCAGCATGTGGCGGCGGGTGTGGTGGTGGCGGCGGATGCGGCGGTGGCGGTGGGTGTGGTGGGGGAGGTGGAGGAGGTGGGTGTGGTGGTGGTAGTTAGGTGCTTTCGTTCATGGGCTGTCTGTGGGCATTTGGCGACGTCTGTACGTGTACTTATACCGTGAAGGATCTTTTTATATCTAGGAACTGGGATGCTGTTTTATATCATTACTCACACATTAGAGAGGATTCGCCCGAATAATTGCCAAGGTTTTTTGTCATTAAGCGGAGCTGTGGTTTGCACTAAGGCGAAGCCCCATCGACAGTTGCCACGCCTTCCCTCGTCCCACTCAACACCAACGCGGCACCACTTCGTCCTCGCTCAGATCTCAAGCACCTTTATTATAGTAGTGCTAGGTATTACTACGCCGTCGCAGTATTAATCCGGGCGAATCCTCTCTATTCATGACTTTGTTGACATACGGAATTGACTTGTTTTATAAACGTCCTTTTGCTGTCGTCATTTTATCCTGAAGGAGCCCACAAACTCTCGAAGAAACAGCATCTTGTCCATCGTAGCTAGTTAAGAGTGCTATCAACTTGAGTGGAAGACGTTCTAATCCCAACTCCGTTGCGTTCTAGTAACGAAATCCGCTCTGATTTTTGTATCAAGTGGCTCTCCCCTGCCCTGTACGACAAAGCCCACAATATCCTGCCGTCTGGGGACGAAGCGTTCTAAGCGATCCATGAACAGAGTGCCGTCGTATTTATACTGCGGCCTGTAATGGCCTCCACTGCTCGGAATGATCTTGATAAAGTCTAGCTTTGGAAGGACAAACCTGTCCTCCAGGCGGGCCTCAGCGAAGTTGGCGAAGCCGCAATCGTGGAGGTGGAGGCGCTCCAGGGAAGTGAAGCTGGCGAGGACGTTTTGCAGCTGCAGTGGGCTGTCTATGTACGCGTCCGTCAAAAATAGCTCGACGACTGTGGACAGGGCCTGGGAGCTCTCCGAGTCGGCGGACGCAATTTGAGGTGCGCAGTACTGGAAATAGATCCTCCGCAGCGACAGCGCAGTACGCAGGAAGGAGATATCGCATAGAGTATGCTGGTAAGGATGGTCCAGATCCCATGCTCGAATATAGACCCTTGTCGGTGCCGTCAGAGGTTGTTCCAGGACAAATATAGGGCTGAGGTTCGCGGCCATTGCGGGAGGGCACCGGACCTCCAGGTGTTCCCACCGCGAACAGTGCGGGATCAACACGTCACGGATCACCAATGCGATACGGATGAGGTTGCGCCGCGTGCAGCCGCGTGCATCGCCGAAGTCTACGATAATGCGGAGAAGGGCATCTGGCGCGATACGATCGAGGAGGAACTGCATACGAGCGGGGCTGTCTTGGGGCGTGACGATGAAGGCTCTTGGCCACAGTCGGGGTAATGAAGTTGTGGCTGTCCACCATGAGCGACAGACTTGCGAAAGGAGGAGCACGGCGAAGTCGCGGTCTGCGTGGACATCGCTCCGGTCGCCGTTGTATAGGAGGAAAATCTCCTGCCAGAGCTCGCAGGGTATCCTCTCGAAAGCTGACCTCTCCCGGAATTTGATCAGCTTCCGATACATACGCCGCAGGAAGTGTTTTGGGAAGCGGATGGCGTATAAGGCCGGTTGGTAGAGTGTATACGTTAGAGCATCCAGCGTATCCCCACCGATAAGATGGTTCTTGCAGATGAGATGGTCGCCATTGTTGTGTAAGAAGGATGTTCGCCGCTGATTCCAGGGGCGGGGGGTTAATTGCAGTGCCGAGGAGCTTATAGTGGTCGAAGTTATATTAGTCTCCTAGAAGCAGATTGAACGAGGTTGATGAAACGACGATCAACCAAGTTATATAGAGCTCGGGCTACGTATACCATGCCAAGGGTTGTTGTCAGAGGTTAGGCTGCAGAAAACAAGCAGAACAGGGAATCCGTGCTTGGTCCAAGGTGTAGATCGGCCGTGTATCATCAGTAGGATCCATCGAGATAAACGAACACATACAGACAGAACAAAAAGCTGCAGCTGACAAGAAGGTGAGCACGAAGGAGACAAGCTGGGCCGCAACCTACCGCAACCTAGGCGGCACCCCTACCCGAGTTCAGCCCTACTCTGGGGTTTGGCGGCGCTCCCTTGCTCGTCGTCGTCGCTCGCAATGACCAGGCAAACGAGGCCTCAGACTTACACAGAATTCTCGAAAATATCACGCAAGGACATTTGTTCTCCAAAATCCCCTGTGAGCACCTTTGTGATTCTCGAACTAAATCCAGGACCTTACGAAGCTCTCCGACATCTCGAGAATGTCATGGCATTCTGTGGGGCACTTATGTAAGACAAAACAGTGACCTTTTTCGAGAATATATGTCATTGATTTTGCAAGTAGATATATCCATCAATTTTGGGAGATTCTCAGGTATGTGGATGTGGAGATAGACGTCCCCGCCGTGTGAGACGACGACGACGACGGTGCAGTCGAAGCGGGGTTCCGAATGCGGCAGGGTTGCCGGCCGGGGTGCGGCCCAGGTTTTGGCCCAACTTCCCCGCGGATGACATGATCTTGGAAAAGGGCCGTCGGGTCGACCGTCGGGTGTGGCTGTACATCCCTGCCGCCGGGTCAAGTCAGGTCTTGACGAGGTCTGGTCGCCGTTGTCGCCGATCTTCCACGCAATCCATTTATCCGTTGCAATTTGCCGTTCCCCTGCTCATGCCTTACGGCCCCTATGTAAGCGTGAGTCCTACTGCGCAGGACTCATCGAGGCGAACATCGCTGTATATCTCTCACCGCAATGACCGGGCATTGCTACTCGAGAGCGGCCTACCAGCAGATCCCAGGCCTGAGGCCATCCACTCCACATTGCGTCTAACCTACAGCACCTCAGGGCACAACGCCCACCCGATCGTGATCTGGACAGAGTGGAGACATCTACGCGCGGCCGCCGTGTGCGTTAGCGCCCGTCAGCGCCAAGTCAGCGCAGCGAGTTGTCCGCTGGAGGCTGGAGCAACACAATACCCGTATATATGACGGGGCTCTTCCGTTGCAGGGCCAGCTCTCTTTTCATCTCCAATCTTTCTGTTTGTGCTGCGAGGTTCCGACACGATGAGTAGTAAGGATGACGGTTAGACTCGTGCGCGCTCAGTCTGCTAATTCGTGTTCGCTTCTGGATCTGCAGGCAATTCCACATGGGATCAAAATGCCAACCTGTTCCAGAATTCGCCGTACATTTACTTCCCCACGGAATGGGTCTGTGCAACCTTACTTTCTCTATTTGCTCTGTCTACTCGTAAGTGTGAACTTGATGCAGGCGTTACTAGATCCGCGGTTGATTTCAGGACCTTCGAAGTGATTCATGTCGGCCAAGCGATATACTTCCGAATATGGTGGTTATTCCCAACCGCCGTTGTGGCTGGTATACTCGAGGTTCTAGGCTGGACAGGCCGCACGTGGTCGAGTTTAAACGCAAAGCCATTCACGCCGTATCTTATGCAGTACGTGGGCGGCTGTATGACGCAAGAGCACTGCTAATTGTGTCCCAAGAATCACCACGACTATCATCGCGCCAACACCCCTAGTAGCTGCGAATTTTATCATACTCGGACAAGTTATTACGCGCCTAGGACCCCGTTACAGTCGTCTTAGCGCACGCTGGTGTAAGGCTATTTCTTGTCTTCATTCGATCATCCTCGATCTGACATATGATCGAATAGATACAATTCTATTTGTGTCGTGTGTGAGCATTTTCTCTCGTCTATGGGAAAAGGTCACCCATTTCAGTCCAGGATATCGTCGCACTCGTCGTGCAAGCCATCGGTGGCGCCGCTGCTTCTAACGCGGTCAATCAACACAAGGATCCTGGGCCTGTAACGCGTCTTCTCATTCACATCTTTGATCTTCCGTGTCTGACATATCTGATAGGGTGGCAACATCATGCTTGGGGGTATCGTATTCCAGTTGGGTGAGGTCATGTTCCCGAGTAATTATATCTATAGCTAACTCTGGAATGCAGCCGCCATCGTGGTCTATGTCGCTCTGGCATTAGAATTTTTGCTCAGATACACTCGCAATCAGCCTATCCACGATCGCAACCTTGTTCTGGAGAGGCGAAGGCGGACGGACATCCGCATGAAGCTCATGTTACTCGGGATGTGTTTGATGACCATCTTCATCTTTATCCGGTGCGTCGACTTCGCGAGAGTTCCCATCGTGAATGAAATCTGACGGATCTTACAGATCGGTTTATCGTACGATCGAACTTGCGGGCGGATGGACCGGCAGGATCATTCAAACCCAAGTTCTCTTTAGTACGTCGCGTTCACACCCGATCCATTGACTCGAATTTCACATACATGTTAGATGTGCTGGATGGTGCTATGATTTGCCTCGCAATGTACACGCTGAACATCTTGCACCCTGGGCTTCTCCTGCAGAAGACATCACTTGATCGGGGAGATGACACGCCCGTGGAATCCAAGCAGGCCGAAAAGGCCGAACCCTAATGCTTGCATTGTGAGTACCTACTCTTCTTTGCGTCCCCTACGTATACTGACAGATGTGCGCGCAGAGTATACATATCAGGCGAGCTCATCTCTCAAGGAGTACCCACTTCACATTGACTTTCGGTAGCGCGATGATGCGCCGAAGCCCTGAGTTCTCGAGAAATTTGCCTGGCTATTCGTTCCCTCCCTCCTTGCGTGCGTTCGCATGTTTCGCATATACAGAGCCGGACCGCATTGTCGCAAACATAGCTAGTTTTCCCTATAATATACCATTATTCGGCGCTACTTGGGTAGTGAATCTGAGTGATAGATATCAGATAGATCATAAGGTTCAAAACATGAGTGTGGGAAACTAAAATCCGCAGGCCCTGGCGCGGCCGCCGCCTCGATCACAGCGTGCTTCTCATGGGCCAGGGTGAGGTATATAGATAGGGCCTTCGGGCTGCCAGAGCCAGCTGCTCTCCTTTTTCTGCAAGGCAACAACATAATGCCCAAGGCGCACCACCGTAAGGACAGCGGTTTTACACAGCGAGCCGAGGCTAACCCACCACCTCTTCCCACAGTTGATAAGTCGCCGTACGGCTACGTCCCGACCCAATGGATCTGTGCACTGCTGCTTTCTCTGTTCAGCGTGTCGACCCGTACGTGCACCAAATACATCTCGAGTGATTGATCTCAATTGAATTCAGTCATCCATCTGGGGCAGACGATTTATTTCCGCATGTGGTGGCTGCTGCCGACAGTAATCGTGGCTGGGATACTTGAGGTGCTCGGGTGGTCCGGACGGACATGGTCAAGCGTGAACCCCCTCTCGTTCAACCCGTACCTGATGCAGTGCGGACCATTCTCTCCCCAAGCCGACACGCGCATTTGTTGATCCAGTTCGCAGGATTGTCACCACCATCATAGCGCCCACGCCTCTGGTCGCCGCAAACTTCATTATGCTCGGACAGATCATCAGGCGCCTCGGTGCCCGCTATAGCCGCCTGAGCGCGCGATGGTGTGAGTCCCTTCCATTGCCCGATGGCCTACGTTCTGACATAGCCCCATATGGACAGATACCATCCTGTTCGTTTCCTGCGTACGTACCCTTCCATCTCTCGAGCTGCCGATGTCGAACTCCCCTGCAGGACCTCATTGCCCTCGTCGTGCAAGCCATCGGCGGCGCGTCAGCGGCTACCGCCGTGCAGACAGGCAAGAACCCTGGACCCGTAAGTGCGCCTGCCCTGGATATCTCTGTCGATGCCTGACTTCTTCAGGGTGGCCACATCATGCTCGGTGGTATCGTGTTTCAACTGGGTGTGTGTCCTCAGTATACGATACGATTAGTCCACTGAACTCGTCCATTCAGCTGCCATCGGCGTCTACGTAGCCCTTGCCGCCGAGTTCCTTATGCGATATGTCTGGGACAAACCTGTCCACAGCCGCGACCTCGTGCCGCAAGGCCGCGGACGCACCGATCTCCGCATGAAGCTCCTGCTCGGCGGTATGTCGTTTATGACGATATGCATCCTCATTCGGCGAGTTGTTCCCCTACATCCTGCACTCTCGCGACCTTACGGTGCACGTCAGATCGGTATATCGTACCATCGAACTGGCAGGAGGGTGGACTGGCAAGATTATCCACACACAGGTGCTCTTTAGTGAGTTCGGATTGTATCTACCGGCTTCTCCTATGTTGACCGTATTGACCTCGCAGACGTTCTGGACGGTGCTATGATTTGCCTCGCCATGTACACGCTGAACATCTTCCATCCTGGCTTATTGCTCAACGATAGATCGGCGGTTGTAACATCTGGCGATACCACGCCTATAGGACAAGAAAAGCTAGAGGCCAAAGTCGACGTCGCTGACGTTTGAAGATACGTCCTGGCTTGACAGGCTTCGCCCATATATCCTACTTTACTTAACCACTCATTGACGTCTTTAATTTATCTCGACCATGTGCACAACACCGTTTGAATAGATGCAGATACACTACATACTGGGGATGATCACTACAAGTACGAGTTGGAATACAAGGAGTCAGGAAGTCAAGATACAAATCGAGTCCATACATGGACGATACAAAGGATGTAATAATTCCCCATAACAATAATACACGAGCTGCGCAACTTCTCATACACCAGGCAGAAGGCCCACCATGTCTCTTCACGCAGGCAGCCTCACCTTCGTTGCCGAGCTGGGCACCATGCGGACATTCGTCAATGCGCCAACACGCACCGCATTCCGCGCTTCATCCGGATCGCGCTTTACCGCGGCAGGGCCCACACCAAAGTCCCAAGGCATGTCGCCGAACGTGCGCGGCGCGGGCGTCGACGGCGCCGCGGGACGCTCCTGCACCGCTGCCGCCTGGGGCTTGGGCTCAGGGCAGGCGGCGGCGCGCTTGAGCGCCCGCGCGATTCGCTTCGCCTTCATCGTCTTCGGGCTGTAGACCTGCGCGGAGGGCTTCTTCGTCGCGCTTTCGCTGACTTTCACAGGCTTCGCGCTGCTCGATGCGGGTGGACGTGTAGCTGCTTTCGCAGGA
The DNA here is from genome assembly GCA_022160305.1 of Artomyces pyxidatus. Taxonomy (NCBI): domain Eukaryota; kingdom Fungi; phylum Basidiomycota; class Agaricomycetes; order Russulales; family Auriscalpiaceae; genus Artomyces; species Artomyces pyxidatus. The sequence goes on along the minus strand of MU277249.1, from coordinate 150,995 downwards.
CGGGATGATACTGCGCCCTTCTTGGGGGTATGGACGCCCTCCCCATAGGAAACGCGGACGATCTGCGTTTGGATGGGAGTAGAATGTGCATTTGGGCTCATGCGGCGCGAGACCGAGTATACCACAAGCGCTGGCCGTGGGGGCAATGGCTGAGAGGTATTGGCCTCAGAGCTGCCGGCAGAGAAGGTAGTAACAGTTGCAATCTGCGGAGGGACGGGGCCGGTGATGGTGGTAACATTGCGCTTGGTTCCGCACTGAGGAGGCTCCGATGGCTTTCGTCCGATAGCTCCTGAGGCCATGTTGCCTTGACGCGCTTTCTTCGCCGGCTGAATGCGAGATAATCAGCATCACGTCGCTCATATGCCACGTAGATGCAAAGACTTGACAACTCACAGGTTTCCGAGCGCGACCCTTGACGACGTCTGCCAGCGGGACGTCACTAGACCCGTTACTTTCGTTGGGCGAGTCGCTTGTGCCCGACAAAGACGAATCGGATTCTGACAGAACAAGCCTGCTCTTCCTGCCACAAAGCCGCTTTCGATCTACCCGCGCCGCTTTTTTGCCATTGCGATTACGAGGAGGACATGGCGGTGGATGATCTTTAGCTTCGGACAATATGGCTTCCGCAAAAATCTTTTGGTCGACGATGTTACTTCTATCATGCGATGGGTCGGTCTTTGATATAGAGCTCTGCTCGGTATCACAGGGGGTGGAACAAGGAACAGAGGCATTTGGAAGCAGTGATATCGCACTCGCCTGTAGAACGCTCGAAATAGATGAGGGTTGCTCCTCCTCATGAAGATGTGATCTGAGTTCACTGGGCTCGATGATTGAACCAAGAAGGTCGCATGTTGTCCGAGCGCTCAAGTTCCCGGCCCTCGAAGGGCCTAAGGGCTGAGCCACAGGAGACGATCGAGATGTCACGAGCGGGCTGCCTCTCTGACCAGGTGAAATCCCAAGCGGAGGCTCATCATGTTCGTCCTTCTCGGGCATGTCCCTGATCGTATAGGGAATAGGGGATAGTCCTGGGGGCACGACGTCTGCAGCAACTTGGGGGGTGAATGCGCGGCTTGCGGAAGGGCTCGGAAGGAAAAGAGGGTCCGGGATATGAAGAGAGTGCTGACGGTCTACAGGTGTGTCGGGCCCGAGTATGGAACTCGTGAAAGGTTTGCACGCCCGACTTGGGGTCGATTCTAAGGGAAATGAATGCCAGGGCACATCGATATGAAGCGGCGACTGAGGAGAGCCGTAAGACGCAACGAAGAACTGGTGAGACGATGGACTCGGCGCCTGAGACCGTATTTGTGAATTCGGGGAGGGAGATATGGCATCAACACTACTCGGTGTCGAGGAGTTGCGTCCAGATTGAGAAATTGTGGACAAAGTCGCAAGGCGAGGGTGACAGATGGAGGGCGGTGAGCACAAAGCTAATTTGGGAGAAAAACCAGACATGAAGTAGTCCACCGAGAAATCCACTCGGTCATCGGCGCCCGCATTAGAATGATAGGCGTACCCAGGAGATGCTGGAGACCTCAAGACATGCCCGCGATCAAGAACATTTCTCGTAGGACTGGGTGTCCTCAGCAACGATGATATAGGAACCTTCACTGTTGACGCAGGGGAGGTGGTGGTGATCGGTGGTGATCGGGGCGGGTGCGGTTTGGGATCTGGGGTAGATTTTATAGCGAGAGAAGGCAGAAGGTCCACGCTTGTCCCCGAGGGTACGCGAGGGGTTCCAGAGCTGCTTGCGTAAGGAGACTGAGGCAACGACAGTTCACAGAGAAGACGCGACAGAGGAGTCCCAGGTCGAGTGCTGATATGCTGGAGTATATGAAATGCGAACGCGATTCGAGAAGTGTCGTGATCGAGAAGAGGCTCGTAGGTCCAGCGCGTTGATGCGCATCTCGGTTCAGCTTGCATTTCAAAGCCTGTTGCCTAGAACAGTGCTTATTTAACATGACCGCCACGCAGCGAATGATATTGCGCACCGTGAAGAACGACTCTTCGACCAACATGCCGCCTACTGCGGCATTGACGCGCTCGACCGACACGCCAAGTACCCCCTCTAGTATAGAGGCTCCCGAGAGCATTCCGATTATCGAAGTGCAGAGTTCATCGTATGAAATTCCCTGCGTAGACCCGTATATCAAGGGTACCAATGCGACAAGTCGCAGCCAGCGAGGGAAGGCAAGATGCAGATCTGAGAAAAAATGATTGATACCGCCAGGGTATGTCAAGAAGGTCATAGATTGGGTCATGAAAGCATAGAATCGTGCTTGATCCCTGTACTCGTTATTGATGTTGATGAGAGTCGATGGTGGTGGATGTCGGACGAGGAGACGCTCTCAGTCTCGCTCGGCGCTCGGTCGCTTTGCGATGACAAAATCGTGCCCAAAACTGAATATCGCGCAGAACCGGCCCATATCGAGTGCCGGACCGGCGCCGGCCGGATAGCACACCGACTCAGACTTGCGAGCTCGTCACAGCAACATTAATGCACTGTACCGCAGTCTGTACGACAGCCTACAGAGCTACTTAGACACGGGGACATTCTCCGCTTCATTTATCCAACACACGCATGGCCATTGACAAGTTTTCCGATGGCTGCAAAACCGATTATCCAACGGGCGGCTCGGGTTCAGCTGGCTACCCTTCTCGACTTCCCTTGACGGAACCCGTGTCCCGACTGTTGCAGCATCCAGGATGATGTTTCTCATGATCCTGAGATGAGTAATACACTCTGTGGAGTTAGGGTTCTTTCCTCGCCCCGTTATATAGCCACGTTGTCCTAACAGGCATGCATCTTACTTCTAACCTACTGCCGGACAATGACGAGCTCTCTGTCGAGAGTCTCGGGGTACTACGCTAGTCTTGGAGGCACTGTCACCCTTTCCGGATTACTCGCTCTTACATACGTCCTCTATGTCGTCCTGGCATGGGCTCTCCGGAAGCGACTACCTCCTGGGCCTGCTGGCTTGCCATGGATCGGGAATAAGTATCAGATGCCTGCTGTGAAACCTTGGAGAAAACTCGCGGAATGGAACGCTCAGTTCGGTACGTTGAGTTTCCTTACGGACACCCGAGCTGGAGAATCTGGGTACGTCTGACGTTGGTGACATAGGTCCCGTCGTCTCCCTGTTCTTAGGGGGAACGCCTGTGATTAGTGAGCACCCATGCTCATGCCAGTCTTCGGAATGATGACGGAGGCCGTGATAAGTTTTGGGGACCGCTCAAGCTGCCTGGGATCTTCTGGAGAAACGGTCTGATATCTACTCTAGCAGACCCCGATTCGTGGTCGCGTACGTCCTCTTGTTGGCATATCTTATAATTCTTGTCTGACTCGCTCCTCACTTACAGTGGTGAGATACTATCTGACAACAAACGCGGCTTGATGATGCCTGCGGGTGAAAGGTGGCGAAAATTTCGCAAAGTAATTATCCGATAGCTCGCTGCGACATGCGGTTTATTACTTACCTGATCAAGGTGCTACATGGAGGACTCCACCTCAGGAAGGCTGATAGCTACAAAGAGATCCAGTCACTGGAGTCCAAGATACTGATGCATCAGTTGCTGCATGAACCGACAGCCTATGAACGCCATGTCAAGCGGTAGGCAGTTTCGTATGCACGATCGTGCGCTCCTTTTCAGTCGGGATGTCCAGGTTTTCTGCAAGCGTCGTGGTTTCCGTGGCATACGGAAGGCGTATAGAATCAATAGACGAGTGGATAGTGAAGGAGAACGAAGCATCTATGGCTTGTATGTCTTTTGTACGCTGCAGTCGGATCGCTGACAAGTTGAATTCTATCAAGATCTGATGAGGTGAGACTGTCCAACGTCCTGTTATATGAAAACCTGAAATACCCATCATGCATCACAGCGTGAAGTGAGCTCGACTTTCGTTTCGGGGTACCAACAACTGACGCTCTCTCACAGCATTCCTGGGAAGTATCTCGTCGAATCCTGGCCGTGGCTCCTCAAGCTCCCAGTATGTATGACGTCCCCATCCACGTGCGCACATTACGCTGACGGTCAATTGAGCGCTCCTTGCAATGGTTCCGACGAGAACCTGAAGAACGCAGACAACGTGATATCAAGCTACTCACATCGCTTCTTGACGATGTAAAAAAACGAACGGCAGAGGGAACGTGCCCGCCCTGCTTGGCGTCAGAGGCATACGCAGCGCGGGAGAAGCTGGGGATGAGCGAGCTTCAAATTGCCTACACCGTCTCGTCACCATTTGGGGCAGGCATAGATACTGTGAGTTGCCTTTTACTAGCTCCAGATGACGTAGGGAAAGTCTCAAAAGGACCCGCCATATCAGACTGCCGGCGCAACGTTCATATTCCTCCGTACGTCAAATATCCCATCGTTTCAACACTGAACTTTGATTTCTGCGCTAGTTGGTATGTTGCACTTCCCAAAAATCATGCGTAAAGCGCAAGCAGAACTCGACTCCGTCATCGGGCGCGAGCGCATGCCCGAATTTGACGATCGAGAGCGCCTGCCATACATATGCGCAGTGATCAGCGAGACGCTGCGCTGGAGAAGCGTCACGCCTCTGGGCGGGACACCGCATGCTGTCACCGAAGAGGACGAGTATCACGGAATGTAAGTCTCTGCGCACGGCTGTTCACACGACTGTTCTCATCATCACTCAGGCGGATCCCGAAAGGCTCGACTGTATTCGCTAATTTCTAGTGAGCTCCCCCACAACATCTTCCGGTACCGCACCGATGCATTTGCAACCAGCGGGATCATGCAAGACCCGGTCATGTTCCCGGACCCCGACAGCTTCCTCCCAGAGCGCTTCATCGACACCACGAATCCACGTCTGAAAGATTTCGACCTCCCGTTCGGCTTTGGCCGGAGGATATGCCCAGGGATGCATCTCGCCAGCAACTCGCTCTTCATCAATATTTCCAGACTTCTCTGGGGATTCGACTTGCTGCCAGACGGCCCGTTACCGGATACAGGAGCGTTCACGAATGGGTTCAACTCATGGCCTTTGAGCTTCAAGTGTCGATTCCAACCCCGGGATGGCAGAGTGACAGAGTGCATCGAAAGAGAGTACGAGGCTGCGAACGAAGCGTTGGGGAAGTGGAAGTGAAGATGGAAGTGAAGCGGGGGTAACAGTCGAGGATCAATATGCAGCAATGTAGATATAGATACGAGTTACAAGTATACATGTTTCCCGCCTTCTTGACATTCCGCTCGGTCCTCGGGTCTTCCCATAACATCGCCAATGGCGAGCTCGCGGTTATATTGAGAACCTCCTTCCAGGCCAGTCTTCATCTCCGATCAACCCAACTCGGCCACACCTTTACCCAGCCAGTCTCCGTAGTACTCACATCCCCGAGGTCCCACTGGGCCTCCGTCCTTGCAGAAGTCGAACACCGGACACTTCCCGCATGGAGCCTGCGACCAACCCAAAGCAACACGCTCCTGCTTTACAGCACGGTAGACGTATGCCCCGCCCGTGAACGAGTCGTCCAACGTAGCAACACCAGGAGACGACGATCGTTTTCGATCCTTTGCCTTCGAACGCGAGCGAGAGCGTTTTGAATCGGAGACAGTGGAAGAAGAGGCCGAGTCAGAATCGGAATCTGACGAGGCAGCCCGTCTCTTGGACGAGAGCGACCGCGACCTCAATTTGGGCTTCGACCTGTCGTCCTCGCCATCGGAGTCATCACTGTCTTCGACCTTGCGCTTCTTTTTCCTCTTCCTGACCTCTCGATCGCTATCGCTGTCTTGCTCGCTTCCGCTATCGCCCCGCTTCCTCTTCTTGCCCTTGCCCTTATCATACGCCTTCTTCCCTTTCCGCCTGCGCCTGTCGTCCTCATCGTCCGATTCGGATCCCGACATGTCGACATCGCTTCCTCTGTCTTTCTTGCGCTTCCTGCTCTTGCTCGACACGGAGGTATCTCGGGCGTGCTTACGCTTTTTGCTCTTCCTGGCGTCCTCGTCTTCAGACTCAGATCCGGAACCCTCCTCGTCGCCCGCGCTTGCTTCCCACAGTGCAGCGCCGAACGCCGGAAGCTGCGGGGAAGGAATTTAGGTATAGAGGTCAGGCCAGTGGAAAGGCGCCTCACCCTTTCAACGTCACCATCGAGGACAAGGACGTTGAGCAGCATTTCGACGTGTTCCTCAGTGAACTGCGTCTCTGTGATTTTGCTTTTGCTGAGAAAGTTTAAGATCTGCTGGGCATTCGGGTAGGAAGGAGCACCAGAAATGGGATACAGAGGCTGAGAGGATGCAGGATGGTCGTCATCGATTTTGTGTTTGGGAAATGTCTGAGCGATGATATTGTTTGATGAGATGGAAGAGGACTTGTAAAACTGACGCAGCAGGAAGCCTACCCGATCCTTGATAAATCTGAGACAGGCAGTACAGAGCAGCTTGATGAATTCAGTGTCGAGCTCATTGTCAGTATACCATGGCCCGCCAGTCAGCTCTACAGACGGCTCGAGGTGAGCCATCATGTATATCTTTCGCGTCGGATACTGCAACAACTCGTCAGTACTCGAGAAACGTTTGCAAAAAAAGGTCGAGTCTCAGACCTTCACGCCCTTGACGGACTTGATGAGCTGTTTCTGAGTGAGAGATTTCAGGCAACGGTCGATGACGGTTTGGTGCAGCTCGGTTTTGGCTTTAAGGTGCTTCGTCCATATACCTAGGAAGGACCGCTGTCTAGACATGTTCTCTCTTTAGAGATATGAGAGGACTGACCTTGGTTTCCGACTGCTTGGATATGGCTCAGAACCATGTTCTCTTCACCACTCATACCTTTCTTACTGCAGAAGTGAGTCAGCTATCTGGTTTTCAGAAACACGCATATGATCACGAACATATCCATCTCCTCTTTTAAGACAGCGCGGTATGACAGCTGTCCCGCAGAGTCCTTCATCAACTTTATCATCCCCTGGGTGCGATGTTTTAGTCTCTGGCAGAGTCCGGACACGGATCGGTAGACCCACCGATCCCAGCAAGAAGTTGACAGCGGCCGTCCGCGTCGGGGGGTCCGGTGCCAGAGCATCGATGTCTTTCTGCAATAAAGGCTAACGAAGTTCGATGAATGTCAGCTCCTCCAGTAGAAAGTAGAGTTTATGGACGGCACCTTCGAGGAATGCAAGACGGCCTGATGCAGTTTCGTCTCAAGCTTGCTTAGCTTCCGGCTCGTGGATGACGAAGCCATTTTGGCAGAGAGACAAAACTTGGTCCCGAGCCAGTGACGATTTGCGCTCGAGGTCTCCGAAGGAGTTGAGGGTGTCGTGTCCTTCAGACTGGTCACCGGCAAGTCGAAGACCAAGTCTAGGTACAATGGAACCCTGTTTTGTGGTTAAGGTTATCACCATCCGTGGGAAACGCGGGCACTAAGGTCGTCGGCGACGTGCTCAACGCGCAACACACTCCTTCTCATCCGATTTCTTCGTTGGCGAAAATGGGCGCGTGGGTGTTACTCACGACAACTTTCAGCATCAATGGGCGGTCTGATTGTCGGATTTTATATCTGTCCGTCCTCATCCGAAACTTCGCGCTCATGAACCCACGCGTACTCGACTCAGCCCCGTACAGTTCGCACTTCTCTGGTGCCGATTTTCGGCAATAGTGCATAAAGGAGAACTGCCAAGACGCACATTTTACTACTAGGAAACTGATCGACAACCAGATGATGCCAGCTCACGACACCCTGACGGTCCTAGTGCGGATGTCGATTCGTAACACACGGAGGTCCGCTCCCTTACAATCCCGCCTTCCTTGTGAATCATCAGTCGCGTGGTCTAGAGTGACACCGTGAGTTCCACCGTTCTAGACATCCATCCCTGCTATACTTAATCCGCAGGGCGAATCGTGTGGCTACGTGCCCGCCTACTCAGAATCCTCGCATCTGACCCTATGGTCGACGCCATCACGCGTCATGATATCCTCGGTCATCTTGTTGGCGGTGTCTCGTCGCCCCGAGATCGGCTGAACGTCAGAATGGGACGTGCTATCCGTTGGCTTGGTTCACTGGCGTTCATTCTACCGTAAGTCATGCTCTCCGTTGCGCATGGCATGCGGCCACCCCGGCGATGACAGTCCGTCACAAGTGGAGACACAGCAGGTCGACGTCTGGTGATACTTTGTGGTTAACTCCGAAACAATCTATCTTACGGCTTTGCTTCGGTATTCTGAGTGGTACTCTGCTCTTCTCGCTGGAGGCATCCTGACATAGGTGATGGATGGGGTTCTCGACTCACCTTATATAGGTCCACGACACCCACAGTCCAATGTTTCATCGTGCCGCGCGACGTAGCACGGTCATGCGCGTATTCCTCGTGCTGACCGGATGTACAGGCTTGAAAACGGCTTAAAATGCAGCGTCTTTTTACCCTCCTGCGTAGACAAGACACTCCAGTCCCACTACCTTCGAGATCGTCATGAGAGGCCTTACGACCACGTTTATCACGGCGGCATTGTTTTCCCCAGTTGCACGCGCAGCTCTCAATGCTTATGCTTTCGGGAGCGCCTTCTCCATCGGGGAATTTTCCCCCTCGTCCTCTCTGGATATCATAAAGGTGACTACCACCTTTACACCCGGATCCCCACCCACCACCCAGAAAGGCGAGCTCTACGTATGGCCCGGTCTTATGAGTACGCGTCTTGATTTGTTCAGCTGAAAATGTGGAAGATTGATCGCGAACTTTTGCAGCCACCAACGACGAGTTTTTGTATACCGCTGTGCAGCAGCTGTCTCCGTCAGCATGTGGAGGAACTGCGACTGACTGGCAAGTCGACTCACCTTATCTTATCGCTCTACCCGCTAATTGACTATCAGGTGCCTGACGGCGCAGTACGTCGGTGCTGCTGGACTGCTCAGTGGCTCGTACGCCGCAATTGACGGCACGGTCCCTGTGACCTTGGAATTCACGCAGAATGCCAACAATACCTGGACGCACACCGTCATCATGAAGGGTGCCGTCATCTCTCAGGTGGGTGCAGACCCGACTCTAAAAGGGTGTTCGCATGTCTAATGCCCAAACAGCTTGTACAGCCCATCGGGCGCCCGACAACATTCGGAATCGCGAATGAATGCTTCGACGAGTGCGCGACTACTACTTCGAGCCAGAAGTATACGAACACGACCATCGTGCTTGGGACGGCGACCTCCACGTTCGGCGAGACCGCGTTGGCATCGGATGCTGGGACGACGTTCAGCACACCGACGACTTCAGATGGAGGCAAGACTTGGCAAATCGCGACTATCACAGTACCAAAGGGCACGTCGCAGGATTAGATGGGGTTCTGATCGATTGTCCAGTCCTTTTTTGCGATATTTTGAAGCCATCTTCTACAATGTTGAACGTGCAGTACTGTATGAATTTCTGGAGGTAAATCCTATCTGAGACCTGTGCCGAGATGCCGTGTATCGGCAGATGTGGCTGTGTGGCTTGACGTATCGTGCGCCGGTCGTCGCCGTCTGAAGCTACAAGTACACCTCCACTCTCTTGCCAGTGCCACTCTCTTCCTACTCTCAATGGCCACTGTCGACGTCGCCAATCAGATAACACAGATGGATCCGACAAAGATTGCTGAACAAGTCTATGCTCTCGCAACCTCGGATGAACCCATAGCACCCCTGGTCAAGGAGGCCCTGCAGGTCATAGACGACGTGCTCGATATCTACGGGTGAGCGTCATTTCCTGTACAGGTGACACGAAGGGGCGAAGGGTTTCGAGCATGTGAGGTCTGCAGAGCATCTGTTGACGTTCTGCTTCTACCCAGGAGAGAGAAGGTGTCGATCAGTTTCAACGGCGGGAAAGACTGTATGTTCCCATCGCCTCTATTCTGTCGTGATCGACAATTAACGATCTGCGCAGGCACCGTACTTCTGCACATCTTCGCGGCTTCCCTCGCAAAGCGTGCGTCGGGGTCAACAAGCCAGAAAATTCCAGCACTTTACATCCCTGTGCCTTCGCCCTTTCCCGCGCTTGAGGTATTCATAGAGGAGGCTGCGCGTCTGTACAATCTCGATCTCTTCCACTGTATCCCGCCACTATCCCAGCCCGTGGAGACCGTCAACGTGAAAACGGACCGTGTCGTCGGTGATGCGCCCGGTGTACCCGTGAAAGGGGGCGAGGGAATGCGTTGCGCGCTTGACGCCTATCACAAAGAGTTCCCCCAGGTCGAGGCTATCTTACTCGGGACGCGGCGGACGGACCCACATGGAGGTTTGTTTCTTCGTCATCGTCCCAGAGCTATCCTAACGATGTGACTGTTAGCGAAATTGTCGTTCCGCACGATGACGGACCCCGGTTGGCCTAAGTTTGACCGCGTACACCCTGTTATCAACTGGGGCTATTCTGATATCTGGACATTCCTGCGGAAACTTAAGGTGCCATATTGCTCGCTGTACGATCAAGGGTAGGTGCATCGTCGCTTCACCCGGAGCATCTGGTTCATGTCCATCACCGTAGATATACCTCGCTCGGCTCAACCTTCAACACATTCCCCAACCCCGCCCTCCGCGTCAGCGAGCCTTCGTCACCGAAAGCCAAATCAACGCGCGCCAGTGGTTCCTCTTCCCCGCTACCTGCGCTCTCTTCCCTTCAAATCCTGTCCGACCCGGACGTCACCTGCAATGATCCGCACCGGCAACCCGCGCCCGAGAGTGCGCTGCCCGACGTGCGGATGCTCAAGCTCGTCGCGGATGCGTCCGTGACATGTCCCATTGCAGCGCTGCATGAGCAGGAAAAGGACAGTCTCCCTGACATACAGAGCTTGAAGGTACTTGCGGACTCGCCGGAGGAGACGTGTGGTGGCGCCCGCTGCTGTGAGCTTGACGCGTCGGAGGCTGAGGGCAAAGTCAACGGTATTGGGCGGGATGAAGATTCCGGGTCGGATTCGGGGTATGGGGGCACTGAGGAGGACGAGGTAGCCAAGTACCGGCCCGCATACGAGCTCGAGGACGGGTCGCATGAACGACTTGGAAGGGGCAACACACCTCCAGTTCTGAAGGTCTGAGTGCCGGTGGATGTAGAGAAGTGTCCTTGATTGTATTGTAAGTGTGATCTCGGCTGCATATGTCTGCTTTCTCGCTATTGTCCTGTAACGATTGCAGTTGTCGCCAATCTACCTCCGTTCTTGTTGCAAACTTCTGTCATTTCAAGATCCACTCCGCGCCAGAGTCTGTATCGAGCTTTGGTCTTCGATGATTGTTGTCTCTAGGGTAGTCCCGAATCGCGGTAGCTGCCTGTTCCTCGGATGCACGTTCAAGTCTCCAAGCGCCAAGTCTTTCCAAGGAGGGTCTCAAGTCCGGGAGAATGGTGAGCGAAGTCATTGGATCTCGGAGCTATAGCGTTTCCAAAGTTTCCGCCGCCATGTCCGCCCGCCTCAGAGCATGGCCATGTCACCGTGCACTAGTGTCGACGGTGGCTGATCTAATGATCGCGTTCTCCTCCCATCCCGGACCCTCAACGGCGCTCGACATTACGTTCTCTTGCACACTCGGAATATCAACCTCCTGGTATGCCATGCTCTGATCCGCGGGATAGCGACTAATCTGGTTTTGTAAGTAGAGGACACTCTCCTACATCCTTGGCGTATCTATCATCAGAGGTCCGTATGTCATGGCATATACTCCGTGGGCCACGAAGCTTTACTCGTTACAGCGTTTCCGCATATTAGCACGCGATGCTCCTACTGTCTTGGATCAGATGCGACCTCGCGGTTCCCTCTTGATGTCGACTATTTGTTATCAATTACGGGGCTGTCTCCACTCGCGATACATCTGTCAACATGGTAAATGTGGCCAGCACTGCGGCCCAACTATCCGGAATTGTAACACCGAACATCTTCAATCAGATGGTTTTCGTTCCTTATAAAGAGCGTTTTGCAGAACCCCTTCTCCACCTCCTAGGTTTCACTCTCACTGGTATTCAGAAGATTTCGCTTTGAGGATGGGTCTCTCACTCTAGTTCTCAAGCAACGTCAATCTGCAACTACATTATAGATGCTCTGCGATGCACGTCCCGTGTTCCCCTTCAGGACATTCCGAACAGCTTGGTATCCGACAACCCGACGATTTCTTCTCTCTGCGACTTTGTCATGCAACTCGTAGCCCGAAACCACGATCAGACTCACGGCTTGCCTGCAAAGGCACAGTCCATGGTGGCATTGCTCGAAACATACAGCCGTACTTTCCCGACTCAATCTCCTCATCCGTATTCGACGGATCCTGCGAGTTTCGACGAGGTTGTCCTCTTGACTGGATCAACTGGGCGTCTTGGCTGCCATCTATTGGTCCAGCTTCTTCAAAAACCGTCCGTCACCAAGGTGTACGCTTTGAACAGGTCCGCTAGTGTTTCGCTACAGAATCGCCATAGACAGGTTTTCGAAAAATGGAGACTGGACGCCGACCTACTCCGATCTCCCAAGCTTGAACTCTTGGAGGGCGATATCACAAGACAAGATCTACAGGGTTGATCTAACAGAGACTGTCAGTACTTCAGTTGGCATAATCCGTGGATTGTTGACGTCACACTTACAGCTCAGGGGCTCTGTCACTTCCATCGTCCTCAATGGTAGGCCCTTGAATGTTCTCCGTAGCCCTCAGCTGAACTCATATGCATAGCCTGGCGCTTGGACTTCAATATTCCCTTGACGTCCTTTGAGCCCCTCATCTCCAGCGTTCGCAACTTTATCGATTTTGCTCTCGGTTGTCCGCGTCATGTGCCCCCTCCAATCTTATTCACTAGCTCCATTTCCGTTGTGCTCGGTCAGTATTTATCTCGTTCGCACGACCTGAACTCACGACGTAGCAGGGCGTTGCACGCAGGCGTCTCTTTCAGAAGTACCTATCACAGATCCAAGAATGTCTGTCGCCACGGGATACAGCGAGAGCAAATGGGTCGCGGAGAGCCTCCTGCTGCGCGCGATGCTGGAAACGGGCCTGCGCGTGAACATGGTGCGTGTGGGCCAGCTCTGTGGCGACAGTGTTTCCGGAGGATGGAACGAGAAGGAATGGATTGCCGCGTTGATGCGGGGCTCGCAGGTCCTAGGAGCCGTGCCTGAGAGAGACGATGTGAGCGAGTCTCTTCTCGTCGTGCATGTCATGACTCATTCAAGCTGCTAGACGATCTGTTGGGTCCCTGTGGACGTCGCTGCCTCTGCCCTGCTCGAGGTGGTGGGCTGCCGCCACTCCGTGCTGCACCTTGTGCATCCCAATCCCGTGGAATGGAGCGTCTTCAGCGAGTCTGCTTCGTCGATCTTCAAAGTCCCGAGCATCCCAGGTACCGCTTGGCTCGCGAGACTGCAAGAAGCGCATCGGAAGTCAGCCTCTGATCTTGGGATTAGGAAGGATAATCCTGCACTAAAATTGTTCGGCTTCTTCTCGACAACGGCACGGAGGACGTTGCCAAGCTTTGACGCGGAGCGGGCGGTGGAGACTTCTTACAGCTTGAGAACGGCGGCAAGGCTTCGCAGGGAAGATGTAGAGCGTTGGGCGGCGTACTGGCGTGACATCGGCTTCTTGAAGGCGTGAAAGATGGTATGCATTACGTTGACAGCTACTGGGAATTGTCTACGTACTCATACCGAACCTCTTGTCTTTAACAGCATCGCACACCCTACGGTTCTATATCTCCAGAGTCAAACCCGGTGCTCTGTGCAATATATGCCCACGCGACTATTTCAGCGACGCCAGATAAGTTCAGGAAGCCTAAGCCTCACGTATCACAGTACGCCAGCCAGTGCGACATGAAACCCTGAAGCGACGTTGACATACACATCTCTGAGTCCTTGGAAAAATCCTCAAGTCTTGGTCTACTCCGACCAGAAGATGCGAACATGAGATTCGTGCAGGAGAACAGACCGCATCTTGCAAGCATGGTCTCAGAACCAGCGGCACGTTTGTTGCGCAGCATCTTCCGCCTGGTTAATTCCACCTGAAACGATCGCAGTTGTCGCCAATCTACCTCCGTTCTTGGTGTGTGGCTGGTGCATTCTGTCATACTTGAATCAATTCATGACCTCTGGCGAAACTCCCGACCGTGCAGACTACAGAACACTAGCTATTCAAGAGCATCGATTTCTGACTCCTGCTCTCTGCGCAACCTGTCCAGCCACTCTCTCACATAAGCCCGCCGCTCTCTCACATATACCCGCCGCTCGTCATATTCACTCTCGCCGACAAGCTCACGCACAATAGACTCCCACTCTGAGTCACTGTCCCCGATTTGGACACGTGCTCTGTTTGCTTGTTGTCGCCTTTCGGAGGTAGCCAAGGACTCAGTACTAGCAGTCCCAGTCTTCGATGATTGGTTCATTCCAGAAACATGGCGCCGACCTGCGCTAGTCGCCTCCTCCACTGGCGAGTTCAAGTTTTCAGGCGCCAATTCTTCCCAGGGTAACCTCGGGTGCAGAGCCATCATTCGTCTGCGCTCAGCCTCGAAATCAAAAGCTGATCACGAATTTCTGAGAGGGTTTCCGGGCACGGTATATGTTTGCCACACACCTAAGAGTCGCTCCCACGGGGTTGGGAGGCTCATGTCAAATAGTTCGAAACGCTCACTGGGCTGCCTGTCGACTTCGTGTTCTGCACCTCGCGACTTGGAAGGCACGTGTGCCTTGCTTAACTCGGTTGCGATGCTTGGGGCAACTACAGTTACCTGCGAGCCTGTAACGGAATGGGCGGTATTTGACATGGCGAAGGCGAGTATGTAGGTTCTGAAGTTAAGCTGGGTGCAAGAAGGTGTCCGATGAGCAGTACTAGTGTCGCGCAGAGCGCTGCAGACGTACTTGAAAATGTTGGTCGGAATATAGATGGAAATGCCATGGGATGCCGGGTCTTTATCAACAGGAGCGCCGAACAATTGGTCGGGAGCTGACGACGATCATAAAAGCAGGCCCATCGGGAGGCAGGTAACATTTATATTATCAATCACAACGATACGCACTTTCCATCCAGGAAGGGCACGAGGATGAAGAGGGATAGCAGCAGACCTCATATGTAAGTACTGCCCAGTAACGAGTCGGATACGATGAAGCTCATCTAATTATAATACAGGTGGAAAGGTACTCGTTATCTCCAATACGATGTTCCGCGAAGGCGATGCAAGAGCAATTGAAGAGTAAAATCTGCACCGAAACAATTGAAATCTTGTGTGCATACGCTGGCCTGTTGCGAAGGCAGAATACAAATATTCATACTCATGTCTTCGGTTGCGATGCCACTATCCTGTGCTTGTTTATGTCCAGACTCTGGTTCCCGAAGTGTCTCTGGCCCTTGAAGCTCTATGCAACATTGGCGCACACCCACCCAATGACATCCGCGAGCAAGTGCATCGTTTAGAACGTATATTCCCAGGCCCTCGTGACAAAACCGCCACTGGCATCTTGCTGCAGCGTTCGTCAACACGGGAATGCACTTGATCACGGCAGCAGCAGTGCACATACCTCAACAAAGATCAGCCCATCCTCGCATAGATACGCGTTGAACGCCTGTGTATTTGCATTTGTCATCCTCCGGGACACCTCCGGCGGCACTGACAGGTGCTTGACCAGACACGGCAGCGTCGTTCGCAGGCCGTCGACCATTCCGTCCGCAGATGCATCGCTAGGCGAGACGATGACCTCTACGTCTTCTGCTCCTTCCGCCCCATGCCGCTGCCGCGCGAGGGCGCGCCCGACACGTCCAGCGTGGTAGTCCAACACGTGAAGCATCAAACCCTCACCGTTATCTGATCTCTGCACCTCGATCCTTCTCATCCCATACGTAAAAGGCTCCCAATCCCCTAGTCTGGCATACCCTCGCGCCACGCGAGTGCGTTGGCCCCACTCGCCCCACGGGATGGCATGAGACGCCCTGGTCGGATGAGCCGCGATGTAAGACCGGAGCGTCTTCAGAGGTATGTCAATAAAGATGAAGGTAGGGTCTTCCAATCCCGTACCAGGCCACGAGAGGCGCAGGGAGAGGAGTCTCTCGGCGAAGTCGCTATGGAAGCAGCTCGCATCCGCGGAACTATGGGAACAGCCGTGTGCTAGAGACGGCTGTACCATACCTGGCGCTCTAGGGGAAAGCTCCGGAAGCAGGAAGGAATGCGACGGTGTCGCTGCGACGTCGTGGGCAGCACCGCCCAACTCGAGCGGCGCATGGCCGAAAGCGTAGACTTGTATGCACGCCGGAGAGTCGAATTTGGCCTCGACGATGAAAATATGGGTGCTGTCTAGAAACCGAGTGTACTGGAGCACTGAACGATGAGATGGATCGTCAGACTGGCGGACGGTAAGCGGAACTGGAGCGATGATGCGGCGTGCATGTCATACCAGTGTTAACTCGATGCGCCCAGTCTTCCAGTTCCACACGATTTGGTAGTAGAAGAAATCGCGATAAGTGCACACGGCCTCCAAAATGTGATCACCACATATCTCGATGAGATTGCGCGATCCCATAACAGAGCACGGATCGAGCAGGGTGCCCAGCGGATGCGCTTCGCCGGTGGACAACGTCCGCAGGTGGCAGCGGCACAGGCCGGACTGCCTAGAGCAATGCGTGGTTAAAATTGAACAATGGACAGAGGGTTTGGGGTGGGCTCACGGGCTTAGTTTCGGCGCAAAGACCAGCAAGTCTTGCGCGTTGTCGAGGAGTGCATTGTGACCGACCGCGACGGGGAACATGAGGTGCTGCTCAGGGATACCACGCAATTTGGAAGAGACCTGCTGGAGAAGGCTTCGCGGGTCGTTCGGAAAGGTGTCAGCGCTGTGAAAGACCAAGGCGCCTGCCGCGGCCATTGAGGGAGGGAACCAGCGATCCTCAAGATGGGGAAGAGTGGTATGTCCCGTCCATTCGAGACTTCTCCAAGCTGCATCATATAGTCGTAGGCGCTTCAGTTTCTCCGCCGCGTCGAGCGTTTGGCTTCCGTCCACCATGCCACATGCCAATAATTCAATCTTATATTGTAACCGGACGGAGTCGGAGATGAGTGTGTCCAGCCTGCGGCACGTCTGCGGATCATGTCAGTAAAGAGCTCACCGTTAAACAGCGGTAGGAATCACACCACTCGACAGGTGAGCAAGGACTCGCCTTCAAGGCTTTCGAGGATTTCTTGCAGGATGTCGTCCGGGAACCGTAGAATGTGTACATAAGCGGCCATCTTCCATCGACTGTCGCAGAAAGACGAAGTCGAGTACAGTTACGTCGTCTGGATCTCGGCCGTGACCGGTTGACCAGTGAGAAGGATGAAGCAGTCTGGACGATGCGTGAGTCGCTGTCAGTGTTCGAAAGATACCGTGGGAAACTCGACTGTCCAGAGTGAGGGTGTCAGAGAACGTGAGTATTCCCGCTACCTTTAGGTAGTGGGTCTTGTAGCACGCTATTTGCAAGGAATTGGCTGCCCGATGCAAGATCTGGGGATTCTGTGCACTGAGTTTGAAACCCGGCTGTCTCTCCCTTGTCAGGCTCTGGCCCAGTGTGCGCACTGGCACTCAGAGCCGCCCTCCTGATATTTGCATTCATCCCCGGTCGATAGGATCGGTCGTTCGTGAGTCAATGACATGTGCGTAGCGTCCGTTTTGACAGGTTTCAACTCTAATTATTCTGTCGACAACTCGTGTGTCACATTTTCCGCAGCGACCTCAAAGCGACCTCCAACCTACTACCCCGCTCGCTCACCCTTTTGCTGCATCAGAACCATGGTATCGTCAGACTCAGTGTTAGACAAAGTACCGAGAGATGCAAGCAACTCATCCGCTGGAGACGTCGCTTCTAGCTTATGACGGGGCAGGGCCTAAGGGGCGGTACAAAAAGCAGACATTGTATTGTTAACATGCCCAATCCTGCCCTGTCCGAGCAGTCTCAAAACACATACTCTCACCCGGTGCGTGCTCGTGTCTACTCGCCATCCCACCTCCTGACCGACACAACCGCATGCGCAGACATGTCCTCTCCGAGAAGTTCCACCTCGGCGCAAAAGCAACCGGGGACCTCCTGCTCGCCGCCATCCAACCCACCTCCAGATCCATCGCCACCAATGTCTACACAGCACGTCTCATCGATCTGCGCCGCGGCGTCTTCCTAGACCATGATCGCGTAGCGATCGCCTGCTGACATGTACATGTCGTCTTTTGCATCAGCCTCCTCAACGAGACTAAAGTCTAGGGCTGCGGTCATCGTCGAGGTCCTGTACAAAGACAAGTACTACGTCTTCTTCGACCCGCTCGACGGCAGCACTTGAGATATGTGGCTTGACCACGTTGAGGTCTGCAGCGACCATCTGGCTCCCCGGGCTGAGCACGTCCGCGATCGTGCCCTTCGGGTCCTTCGCCTGCAGGTGCAAGTGTCCTGGTACGGCACGCGCGTGTCAAGTGTCGGGATTCACGGTCTCATAGATTCCGAAGATGGTGCCGACGTTCACGTCCCATCGCCTTCTAGCCTGCATCTTTAAACTTTCTCAGATTGTATACTATGGTGGAAAGTGTATTATACATCTCTTAGACGAGAATGCGAGACAGTTCTAATTCCTCTACATCAAGCGGGATTACCGTTGGCAGCAGCGCGAATAGGTATTCCGCTGGCTGCTCTTCATTTGCGGATGTTGGTAGCGGGCTCTGCCGTGCACACGGCGCTACTGCTTCATGTACTAGAGTGGTCGCGTCGAGTATCATGACCTCTTTCCCTAACAGAGTCAGATTTTGAGATTGCAGTCAGAAGGTTAAATTCTGCGATGGCAAGTGATATAACCCTCAGTGAACTCAGTGACCTATTCAGTCCCTCCATAGTAAATCTTTCGTTTCGATTGGACACATCGGCTAGGAGATACCATTACAGTAGCATAGCGTGACAAAATTTCCTTGAAGCCATACATCCAGGTCCTCACTGCGTCTACTGCCCAGGCAGCGGCGGCGTGTCCGCGAACAATGTCACCTGGATTCTCGGCGGATAACGATCCCCAATAACAGCGTCCGCCTGTTCCGCAATCCGTCTGACCTCCTGCACTTCATCCTGCGTAAGCCTCACGTCCGTCGCACCGAGGTTCTCTTTCAGATACTGCGATATCATAACGTGAGGTGGAGGTTGCGTGTAGCATTTGATACCACCCACCTTGACACTGCGTGTCCCGGGAATAGGTATGACATTGGGGCCTTGCGCGAGTAGCCATGCGAGCGCGATCTGTCCACTGGTCGCACCGTGGCGGTCTCCGATCTCCTTCAAGTCATGCGCAACCTTCAACACCTTCGGGAAGTTCTCTTTCGAGAAGCGTGGAATGTGGCGTCTGAAGTCGCCCTCGGCGAAATCCTCTGGTCCTTGCTGTTCGCCATCATATGATCAGCGTTGTGGTTTCGAGAATCGATGGAGAAAGACGCACAAATTTTCCGGTCAGGAGTCCGCGACCAAGAGGTGAGTAGGCAACAATGGCAACGCCGAGCTCGCGCGCGGTCTGGAACACGGCGTTGTCCTTGGACTCGATGTCGAGTGTGAATGGAGAGTACTCGACCTGCACTGCAGATATGGGATGCACGGCATGTGCGCGACGCAGAGTTGACGCAGAAACCTCAGATAAGCCGAGATATTTGACCTTCCCTTCTCTGTCGACATCCGTCAGCATCGGTGTCGCCAGACTGAAATAATCTTTGCTCACTTGACAAGTTCAGCCATCGCGCCAACGGTGTGCTATGTAGCGTTAGAGTGGGTCCAAATCCGCGCATGCATAGATAAACACAAACTTCAATGGGTACTGTCGGATCAGGCCTGTGGTAATAATCTGTTGAGAATGCCCACACGTAACAGCCAGATGACACGCTACCTGTGCAGATAGTAGAGATCGACTTTCTCGACGCCCAATCTCTTCGCCGACTTCTCGAAAGCCTGTCTCACATACGCAGGACTGCCGTCGATTAGTTTTCCCGACGGCGAACCAACACCGAATTTGGTCGCCAGAAAGATCTCGTCGCGCTTCCCAGTTCGTTTAAACCTGTCATCAAGAAGCTCCAGACAGCTCTCCTGCACTAGATGAATGATAAGACGCGTACCATTTACCAATGAGATCCTCGGAATCCAAGTAGTCGTCGGCCGTGTCCCAGTTGGTGCACCCGGACTCGTAGACTGCATCGAGGATCTAGACGGCGCGACATCGTCTCCGTGTTGCTCAGATGTCGGACAAGAGTTCAGCCTGACCTTGAAGCGTTCCTCGTCAGGTAGCGGTTCTCCGTAGTAGGCGGCGATGCCCATCGCGCCGTATCCGATAGCCGTGACATCCGTGTTGCCGATCTTGCGAGTGGGGAGCTTAGGTGTCATCTTTGGGCTGTAAACGAAGATGGGAGAAACGAAGCGTTGAAGTGACCAAGCTGATGCAGGGCCCCCTTCTTATACCGTGCTGTCATCCGCGATGACCGCCCCAGTTTAATGTGGGTCAATGACGCGGCACTGCGGCTGCAGCGGCAGCAATCAGGTGTCGGCGTTAGTGACGTACAGTGTTCCTGCCTGGTGCTCTCGACCTGTTCCTCGGTGTTGTGATCGATGTCAGCGAAAGGAAGACAGTGCGAACACGGGGCTTGAGCACGAAGAGTAGTAATGGTTTGGCTTTACTCTCACGTTTATGCCTGCATAACAGTCTGGAAGATGCGTATGACCAGAACACTAGCCATGCTGTTGGGGATTCATTATTCATATAAAGATGATTGTGTATAGTGCTCAAGAGAGACGCTCACTATCTTGAGCTACCATTCTTGGAAAGAATCGTGATTTGCCAACCTCCAGAAGATGAGAATATGAATGTGCGAACCGAGCGAAGGTGAGATCCACACAGAAACGTACCATGGTTCATTGTATTTCTCAGAGCAGAACTCCACGATGTGGTTCTTTTGGCGGCGGAGAAAACGGACTACCGAGAGAACGTGCGGCACTATGAGATCTTTGGCGGATTTCTCCCGCTCGTTTCTAAATTTCATCCCAAGACTGATGGGTCGAAGCCGAGACGTACCCCCGCACTGACGCGAGAGCTACTAGCAAAACCTGTTCAACAGTAGTCAGCAACGACTTAACATCAAGTAACAGCAAAATCACCTTCTTCACTAATATCTGGGAGCTGTACATAGTAGAATATCAAGCTCCGCAGAACAAGAAAATGATGGATAGGGAGAGTACAAGCCAGCATACCCGCTAGTCAACGTCGGGTGACTTGGATCTCACGCCCAACGGCACGGGCATTGCGTAAAATCCTCTACCAGGTATATTCCACTTAAGTAGTATGAAAATCCGGCGGGCACGCGTCGTGGATATCCTGTTCACAGTACTCCTGAATCGTGTCGCGGTATTCCTCCACGACCGTCCTCATCGCGTGCCGCATGATCGGCGTCGCCGGCACGAGCGTCGGCCCCACCACGCCATCCTCGTCGCCACCTATGCCCAGGACACCGTCGTCGCTCTCACGCGTGACCGGATCCGTCCAGCGCAGGTCAAGGATGCGCACGCGCACCATGCCGTCGACCGGGTCCGGGCCGAACTCGCGGCACAGCGCGAAGTACGACAGCGCGCGCACGCCGGGCTGCGTCAGGCGCACCATGATGCTCAGGAGCTGGAGGGCCGTGAAAGCGTAGTGATATTTTGAATGCGTCGGGACCGCGGGTAGCTGGCGCGGGGATGTGTCTAATGCGGAACGTGAGATATATACCCCAGGAAGGCGAGAGATGCGCCTACGTTTCAGTCCTTTCGTGAGTTCGGAAGATGTGGATGAATGAATAAGGCTGATGTTGAGTAAGGCATGTGCCTGTGTAAAGTGCGAGCTGTGTTGGACTGTGGAAGTAGTGTCAGATATTATGATGGCGTAAACCAGCGGGATTATTCACTTTGTAGCCTCCCAAGCGTGTTCTCTACAAGTACACGGTGTCAATGAGATGAGGTAGCGAATTGATTGGTGACAACTAACCGTAGTCGGTTATATAATCTTGCCAATGCACAAGGCGCCCGCCAAAGGCATTGTACAGCCGATCGAAATTCAAGTTATACTGCAAAAGTTCTGGAACACGTGGTAGCATCTTCTCCTTGAAGAAACGCTCTGTCTCCGACTTAGAGCAATCTCCGATTGTTATGAACTGAAGCCCTCGTCATCCTAGAACCAGACGCCACGAGCTGTGTAAATACCTTGCAATGTTGCATGATATTTTGCTCCCGCAGCCACGTCTGATAGAATGGATCGCTCGTCGAGTGAATTACATGGCACAGACGATCTTGCTTCGTCAAGATGAGCATGGAATCAAGAAGGACTTTCATGGTATCCTTCGATTCGAGCACTAGCTTTGGCCTGCCATCACTCAGTTGGCCGTGCATAGAGGGATAGAACAACAAAAGCCCACATTTTATGAGCCTCGTCTAGGAAGAAGACAACTTGTTTCTTCACCGTCCGGCCAGCGGCTTTTGAAAACCAGCTCCTCCACTTCGGCCTGTGCTCGCTCCGTCGGCGCCGGAACAAGCTCCAGGACCTGCGCGGGGCACTCTCCTCTCGCTCGGGCTCGACGGAAGGGTCGAATTCTCTGTACTTCAGAAGCGAGCTCTGTACAGCAGGTCAGTAAAATACATTTCGGGGACACATGGCATCTTGCCTGGAAGATCTCCATCAGCCGCGCTATGTCACTCGTCCTCACTCGCCCGATAACGTCAGGGTTGCGTCGCTCCAAATCGATGCGATCGTGCTAGAGAACACGGTGTCAGCAGAAGAGGGCGCTCCCCAATGTTTGTGGCCCACCTTGTATCTCCAAGCTTCCTTCTCGAAATCCGCATAGCCAGTGCCCTTCGATACGTCGAGGAAGTACTGCTCCATCTGTTTACTGAGGCTGATGTATAAACTGTCCAGGTCCGCAAAGCCTGCGATCCGGAGGTCGAAATGGAGGACATGGTAATTGTCAGAGCAGAGAATCTGGCGCAGGAGAGCTGTCTGTATCCGTGTGAGATTAGAGCAAAAGCATGATGTCCAGACAAGCTCACCTTGCCCACAGAGCTTCCTCCGAAGAGGACAGTAAAGCACGGCTCTTCCTCTAACGCCAGTTCCACCGCCTGGGCCTCCGCTGGTCGAGGAAAGAAGCCAGGAAGGCGGGAGAAGGTATGTGAAGGACTGAGTTGCGCGCGCTGTCGGATTTCGACGCGCCAGCTGCGGATTTCCTCCCAAGAGTGCCATGTTTCGGAGACAGAGCGTATCGCGGACGCAGGCTACATCACATAGTTTCCAAGTCAGATGGAACTGATAGAAGAGTGTGGAATGGGCACACACATCTGACACTACCCTGACTACATGTCCCATGTAAGAATACCTGCGGCGCTGACACGCGCGCTGGTACGGCGCACATAGCATACGGGCATCTCGCCACACCGAAGAGACTAAAGTGCTCCTCTGGAGATCACGTAGAGTAAGGGACGGGGCTATAAGGTGTCTCCGAGCGCCGGACATGACCAGGAGGGGGGTTGGGGACAGTGCGCTCGTAGCGAAGGGGGTAGAGGGTATATCAAGCGTCTCGGGATGCAAGCGGAATACAATGAAGTTCGGTCGTGGTGCGGAACTTCTCCTGACAAAGGCACACACCAGGCGTCAATCCGGGAGTAGCATCGATATCGAGCATGCACGTACCCAGAAGGTCGTCTGCGCCCTGTCACTGCTTGTCAAACATTGGGTTGCTACAGTCTACACGTCGAGTTGCCCATCTTACCCAATCGTCTCCGTCCCGGAAACCGTGTTACTTAGACGACCACCAAGATAGCTGGTGCCAGCTTAGGGGGTGAAAGCCCTTCGTCGGCGGTATATGGGGGATTTGAAGTGCAGATCGGCATTCAGGAGAACTGGCGGAGGATGGGTGGAAGTCTGGTACTTACTGGAACTTGAAGGGACTTGAAGAGATGCGCGGCCGTCGCCGGGATTTGCCGCATGTATATATCTGATGCATGATGTCTCAGTCTGGTCCTGTCTCCGAGCTCTTCCTCTTTCTACGTCGCAATTTTGACCGTGCAGTCTGTCCGTGCCTTACTAAACGATTGACAACGGTGAAGGTGTACAAGAGCCTACGTACGACTGTAAACGTCAATAAAGGCGAGATAGCGATGTTGATCTAGGTTACGAGTGTGATAAGATAGCGCTACAGAAAAGATGCACTGGCAGTCCAATGTCTAAGTCCAATGTCTAATCGGCGATTGGGGATGTCCTTCGTACATACTGTCACTGTCCTCAAAAAGATCAAACTTTCTCTACCTCAACCATGTCCTCTTCTTCCTCTTGCTTCCCAGCCAAGCCTTCCTCGACGTCCTCCAGCGGCACACGCTCGTAGCTCTCCTTCGTACGGATCGCCGGGAGTGACTCGACATGCTTGGTCCACGTGTAGTCCAGCGACCCCACAAGAATAACGACGATGGCGGCGACACGACCGCTGTACATAGATATGAGCGATGAGCAACGAAAGACAGAGAAAATGATACTCACGAAGACAAAAAGTCGCCAAATAACCACACACCCAAAAACGATGCTGCTACTCCCCGAATTGCAGACGATATCATGTGCGTGATTGGCGACGTGACCTTGATGGAAAGGATACTGGCGATAGACATGAGAAAGCCGAGGGCACCCTATAAACAGACGAAATACGAGACAAGGACATGAGCGAACAGAAAGACAACACAAGAGAGAGAATGCACCGTGATCGTGGAGCCTCCAATGAATGTGCCTAAGCCTACTGCCTCCCCAGTCAAGATCTCCCAAACAGCCGGGGCCTCCCCCACCGCCCAGATACAGGGCACAAGCACGACTGCGCTAAGCAGGTTGCTGTACCAGCTCAAGTTCAAAGCGCTGCCACCAACGATGTCCAGTCCTCGCTTCATGACGACGGCGTGCAGCGCGGTCATCAAGGAACTGGCGATGCCAAACATAACGCCGAGTGCGGAAACCTGCGTGTGATCGAGGAAGACGCCGACAAAAAAGCCTGCCGTGACGATTGCGCAGGACAAGAGGATGCGCATGCTCGGTCGCGACTTAAGATAGACATAGGACGTGAGCACAGTCAGCGGAAGCACGAGCCCGCGTGCAACCTGGTAAAAGGACGCGTCAACGTATTTGAGCGTATAGTTATTGGAGCTATATGCAAATTAGACGAATGTGGTAGTATTGCGCGAGATTTGCATTTACCTCAATGCAACGACATTAAGCAGGACCAAAGGCGTCAAGCCTTTGATGAGGGGGAGATCGAATTTCATAGGCACTCTCACGATGTTGAGGACATGCGAGGCGAGGAAAAGCAGCACGGCGATGACGAGCTGAGTGAAGAGGAAGAAGAGGGGCGCGGTTGTGACGTTCAGCACCCATTTATTTCTGCGTGGATGTCAGTAAGCTGGTGGTGAGTACTAGAGTTCAGAGCTTCACGTACGCCATCACCATCTAGGGCGGGAATCAATTAAAGGATCAGGCACATGTGAGAACTCGACATACCGCCAATGCAGCAACAAGGTAGAACGACACGGTAGCTGCCTGGATGATTTCCCGACATCAGGGAAGGCCAAAAGACGTTGCATAAATAACGCACAACGCGAAGTCTATTCGGTGGTTCCTCTTGGGTCATTTCTCCTAAATGCGTAAACCGCGGGTTGCAAACAGGGGTTTGTACGGCGCTTGAACTGCCTGCGGATCAACGGCGGGCGGTTTTCAGGCAGTCTGATAGATCGTGAAAGAGGGTAAGGAGGAAAAGAAAGACGTTGAAACGGACGAGCTGGCATGCATAAATAAGGAGCCCCTAGGCCCGCCGGCCATGGACTGTTTGGAGCACTCCGTGCATTCGACGGCACAGCGTGACAGTAAGGGTGCGTTACGCAATGCACGTGATACTGTCACGCTGCCTCGTCGCGTCGCGACGCGCGGCGCGCGCCTTTTTCCCTTCCGACGAACGCTCATCACCTCTGCACCCTCCGTTTCTCCACATTCTACCTCAAAGCCATCCAAACCCGGAATTTCTTTCAGTAGAAGGCTGACCTTTGTACTACAAGGCTCGTTGACCAGCGCGTGACGCTTTCGGATAGGTTTTTATTACCGCATTCCACTTCGTCGCCCCTCAAGATCGGACTACATACAATCAGCATGAGCGACTCTGAGAGCGCACATCCCGGTCCCACAAACACGGACGATGAGTGTGCGTTGTGACACGCGCGCCACACACTGCATCCCGCGGTTCCTCGGCTCACGTTTCCTGCCTCAGTTCCCGAAGACACCATCCGCATCCTGCTCGCGACAGATAACCACATAGGCTTTCTTGAACGTGATCCTATCCGCGGACAAGACTCCATCAATACCTTTAAAGAAATCCTCCAGTTGGCGGTAAAACATGAGGTCCGCCGCTATCGTTTCTTCTAACAGCTGATGATTAGGAGCGCTCACATCTTCAAGGTGGATTTCATCTTGTTGGGAGGTGATCTATTTCACGAGAATCGTCCATCAAGAGACTGTCTTTATCAAGTCATGGGTCTTCTGCGCGAGTTCACCTTGGGTGATCGTCCTGTGCCAATCCAACTTTTGAGTAGCGCAGACGAGGGAAAGGCAGCGAGCTTCTCGTGCGTACTACTCTCTGGGCGTGAGCTTTACCAACAAATGTCCAGATTCCCTGCCATCAATTATGAAGACACGAACCTCAATGTTGGCATCCCCGTCTTTTCAATCCATGGAAACCACGACGATCCACAGGGGGCCGGCCCGGTAAGTCCTCTATCTCACCACTGTAACCAGCTCTCATCACGGAAAACAGGAAGGTGCTCTATGTGCACTGGACATGCTATCAGTCGCTGGCCTCGTGAATTACATCGGAAAAGTAGAGCTTCCCGTATCTGATCAACCCGCAGACGGTATTGCGGTGCGGCCTGTGCTCTTACGGAAGGGTAACACACATCTTGGATTATACGGCGTTGGTAACGTCAAGGACGCTCGCATGCACTTCGAATTGAGGAGTAATCGCGTGCGTATGTATATGCCAAAGGACAAGGACAAGTGGTTCAATATCATGCTCGTCCATCAGAACCGGTATGGACAGGACACAAGGGGTTCGGATCTAAGCTGACATGCCTGTAGAGTAAAACACGGCCCGCAAGAGTCGGTCCCGGAGGGCATGTTTGACGATGCTGTTGACCTCGTCGTATGGGGTCATGAGCACGACTGTCGCATCATGCCAGAGCCCGTTGCCGGCAAGAGTTATCTCATCACCCAACCAGGATCATCTGTTGCGACATCGCTGGCTGAAGGAGAATCTCTTCCCAAGTGCGACTGTTGATTCGTTCTCGCCCAAGGGTCCGATATTGACAGTCATCTGCGAGCAGACACGTCGCACTTTTGAAGATTCACGGGAAGGAATTCAAGATGGAGCCTTTACCGCTTCGTACTGTGCGACCATTCGTGATGGACGAGATCATCTTGACAGAAGTCGCAGAAGAAGAAGGGTTCCAAGTTACTGACCAAATGGCCGTGACGAAATACCTTAAGCAACGAGTGTGTCTCTAGTCTTCCTCTGGTCAGGAGTCAGACACTTTGAGCTTGTACTGATGGCATGTTCTATTTGGCCAGGTGAATGAACTGATAGACAAAGCTCAGACTCAATGGGACGAGCGCAATCAGACTGCCACGACAGAAGGAGACGAAGAAATCCCGCACATGCTCCCTCTCATTCGCCTCAAGGTACGTTCCTCGTGCTGCCCGAAGTAGCCCCATCTAATTTCCCACTATAAGGTCGACACAACCGGCGTTTCAGCCATGTCAAACCCTATCCGCTTTGGCCAAGACTTCATCGGCAAGATCGCCAACCCGCGCGACATGCTTGTCTTCCACCGGGCGAAGCAGAGCGCGGCACGGCGCGTGGCCGCAGACGAGCCGCTCATGCACGAAGACGACGAGAACGACATGGAGCGGATGGCTGCAGGGAACGTGCGCGTTCACTCTCTCGTGCAAGAATACCTCAAGGCGCAGGAGCTGCAACTCCTTGGGGAGAGCGCGATGTCCGACGCCATACAGGTGTTCGTAGAGAAGGACGACATCCATGCTATCTCCAGGTCAGCATTTCTGTGCTCATGCACGCGCAATCACATTTACTGATCTTATTTCCTTAGACATGTGGCGGAGTCGCTCAAATCGCTTATGAAAGGTGTCCAGGCCAGCGGTGACGTCCCAGAGGAGGAACTTGACGACGTCGTGCGTATATCCCTTACCCTTCCCCGCGTGCTCCATGCAGACTCTCTCGATAGCTGGAGAAAGTCCGTGAGCAGCGCGAGAAGGAATATGCTGAGCGACGCCGCATAGGCGAGCCTACCAAATCCAAAGTGAGTGCCCCTCAACGTCACCTTGATGATTCGCACATATTCTCAACATCATTTTGACCTTTCAGTCCAAAGGCAAGGCTCGCGCCGCCGAATCGGAAGGGGAAAGCGCAGACTCAATGGCCATGGACGTCGATGCGCCCGGCTCTGATTTCGAGTCGGACGAGGCACCGCCGCCCAAGAAGGCCCCTGCCAAAAAGAAAGCTGCTCCTGCGAAGGCCCCTGCCAAGAAAGCGACGACGACGCGAGGAAAGAAGAAAGTGGTAAGTCTCGACTGGGTGTTCAGCATTCCTTGTTCACAAATTAGAATGCTTAGGTCGAGAGCGAAGAGGAAGACGACGACGAGGATGAAGACATCGAGGAGATCGAAGACGAGGCCCCAAAACCCACGAAACGCACAAACCGTGCCGCGGTGCTCAGGTCCGTCGTACAATATGTCGCTTTTTTGCTATCGCGGGGGCTTACATCTTCTCGTCTAGCCAACCGACGGCAGCAAAGAAGGCACCAGCGAAGAAAGCGGCCTCCTCGAAAGCGAAGGCTTCCACGCAGTCGACACTGAGTTTCGCGCCGGCGGGTCGCAGTTCTACCCGTGCCGCTGCCGGAAGAGCACGGGGAAAGATGGCAGAAGCGGTACGTTGTTCTTTAAATCTATCTCCTGACCATTGGTTGGGAGGAGAGCATCTTTCTCCGTAGCCAAGGCTGACTGTTTTCTGGTATCAGATCGAGCTCAGCGATGATTGAGAGTCGTCGTACCAAATTCTTGAACGTCCTTTCGCCTAGATCTTTCTGTGTGCAATTCTCGTGCGCTATCTCTCGATATCATACGCCTGTTATATGATGGTATACATCGTGTTTAACAACCCATATCATCGGTCCTTGATCAGACTGTCTGAACCATGATCGGTACCGAGTGCGGTACTTCTTGACGGCAAGTTGGTATGAGTAAATAGCCACCAGACGAAGGCCAGGATATCACAACGCCTGCAAAGAACAAGACTCCGTAGTATTATGATCACGGCAAACCCAGTCGTACACAGCGTATACAATCGCAGACTAGATATAGAGAGAAGAATGAGTAGATGAGGTACACATACAAGTACACGAGTGAATTCCGCAATCACAGATAGAACATGATATCCTTCAGCTTGCCCTTGATCCCACCATGCCACAATTTCTCGGCTTCTCTGAACACGTCCTCCTCGGCCGCGCTCCCACTGGCCGCCGTCGTGTTGGTATCAGAGATGCCCTGCAGGAGTTTGTGCAGGTAGCAACGCCCCCTCTCACATGCAAGATCCGCGTAATACGCAGGCGAGACCAAGCTCACGGCCTTCGTCGCCCGCGCGAAGGTGTAGCTCACCGCGTTCGTCAGGCCCTGTAGGTCGTCCGCCTTCAGATTCATCTCGTTGCACAAAACATAGTAGTGCGTGGGGCGTGTCGTGCCCTGGAGACCGCCGTGCGCCTGGAGGAAGAAGTCGAATTCGTAGATCGCCGTGATACCGCGGTCGACGACGGTTCCGGGGCGCGGATTGCCGTCGCGGTCGGCGAACTGGGGCTCGGTGGGGTAGAACCGCGTGTGGTGGCGCTTCCCGCAGATCACGACAGTCAGCTTCGGTCGATAAGGCGTCTGAGCGGTATCGAACTTCCTGAACGCAGCTCTGATCTTCGGGATCTCGTCCGCCACGACTATGGGGAATTGGCCCTGGAAAGGTATGTGAGTAAATGTTCTCGAAATACAAGCTGTCGGACACACCTCAGAGACTCCGTCGCGATACACGAGAACCCTCGCGGGGAGAGAGTTCCTGTTCCTCTCACGGTAGACTTTGAGCCGCTCTTCCATCATCTCTTGGAGATCGGTGATCATCTGAGCGTAGATGAATTAGTAATGCATATAGGAGAAAACGATAGAGGTGAAATCGACATACCTCTTTCTTGGTCTCCTGAATGCGCATGCTTGCCGGGTATTGCGCGAACCTCGAGTCACAGCTTGCGACAACGGCAGCAATGGAGGGCGTTCCCCTGACTGTCGACGGACCCGGATGCGTGACGTCCATGCCGACCAACATCGTCGTCGGTTCTCGGAGCTTGCCCATGGACTGCTCGTCCAAGCCGTGATTGACGCCACCCATTTTCATGTTTACCTTCAGCGCAACATTAGCGAAATACTGCAGCTGTCCTTTTTCCTTGCGTATCTTCGCAACCTGAACGCAGACAGTGGGGACATCGAGATACACGTCGCAGAGATGCTTGAGGCCAGAATAGACATGCTTGTCGCCGTTGGAGAGGATGACCAGTACCAGAGTGGGCTTCGGCTTCAATGTTATGAGTGCAGAGCGGATGGTGGCAATGGCCTGCCCACGGATCGGATCCTGGTTGTTCTTCCTCGGAAGGTTCGCCACTACGTACTGAGGCGGCGCCTGGCCGACCTGCATGCCGCTGACCTTGCACATTTTGGCGAAGCCGTCGACCGTGCTACGCAGCTCAGGGTCCTGCGCACCAGCAAACTCGTCGCGATTGTTGTCCTTGATAACAAGAACAGCCCAGTTATCAAGCCTTGCGCCTTGTGCAAAGACAACACCACGCATGTTCCAACTGGCCCTCTCGTCTACCACCGGCTCGCCTTTGCCGTATCGAATGCGAGGGGAGACCAGAATGCGGCCAGGGACGACGGCCATTTCGTTACCGATGGACACGCCAAAGTGATTCAAGACGGGAGAGGCTGTAGGACCCTGTCTGAAACCGAGCTCCGTCAGGCCGTGAGTGGTGATCGCCTGAGCATTGATATTCGGAGGCTTTGCCGCAACAAGTATCATCTGCGCGGTCTGCTCGTCGAGCAACTTGCCTCGGAAAGGTTGTCCAGGAAGAATGGTACACACTTCGGCGGGAAGATAGTTCCCCTTCTGGCCTCCGACATCGATAAGTGGCAAGTCGTCCGCGTGGCGCAGTTTAATGCGGTACTCTGCGGGGATAGATCGCATGAGCACCTCGATGTTCGAAAAACGTTGAAGTGATACGTACTTCTACTAAAGTAGTCTTCGACCGTGACCATACCGCCGAGCTCTTGGCAATCGAACCTGTACTGCCTGGCTGTGAACTTGGCCAAGCCCTTGACCGATTTTCTGTATCCAAGATGGTCCGTCTTCACCCGAACACCTTTTGCGAACGTGGCCATTCTCGCGCCGAAACTCGCGTTCTGGAAGGTGATCATGGCTTCTGCCAAGTTTCCCTCCATGTAAAACGCCGTTGTGCAGACGTTCACGTTGACCATGAGCTGCCTGTACGCAGGGCGCACAGAAGAGAAGAAGCCTCTCCACGCTTCCAGACCACCACCAAGGGGAACGGGTGGATGGGCTCCAGGGAAAAAGAACCGATTGCGCCCTACCATAACGCCACCACCTGGCTGCGTGCGGTTTGGGTGAGAGGCAAGGATGAGGTTCAGAGCGGAGATGATAGGAAGAATGTCATAGTTGCGATACTGCAATTGACCCGTGAGATAGCTGTTCCGAAAGGTAAGGCACGCTACAGCTTCAAAGAGATATTACCCACTTTTGAAGACTGCCGGTATCAATATTCTGGACGAACTTGATCGTCAAAGTATACTCCTTGCCCTTCCCATCCGTGCGAGGTCCGTCTTGGTCTTCGTCGTAAAACGGCACACGAATAGTCAGCGGCTGAGGCAGGGTTTTCGCGGCGATGATCTTCGAGCTGTGGTCGTGGGCCACAGTGCCGCGTAAACCATTTTCCGCCCATTCCTGGCTCTGCTCGGCGAGCTGGAAGATCCGCCGTTTGACTCTGCGAATCGCGGTACCTTGGGCAGGAGTAATGGCCACATCGTACTCATACAGCGGGCCTTTCGGTATCCTTACTGGGAAGAAATTGGTGCGCAGCTTGATCGGGGTGCCCGCAGTGCCGAAGTCGGGGCGGGTGGGGATCTCATCCGACCGAAGAGTCAGCGACTTAAGCGACGCGATGAGTTGATCCTGGGAAGTATCTAGACGGGCGTCGACGGTTGCTGGAACCCCCAACGCGAATACGCTAGACTGTGTGGTCAGTTGGACAGTTTGGCGCTCGCCGACGTGTCCCGTAAAGTCGAAACTCACCCGCCTTGCTCTCTGCCGCCGAAGCCGCCGCCTCGGGGAGGTCCACCGCGCCCTCTGAAGCCGTCTCCGCCGCGCGATGGGCCTCCTCGACCACGGTAGCCGTCGCCACCAGGCGATCCTCCTCGTCCTCTATCACCCCCGGGACTTCCTCGGCCGCTCGGACTGCCCCTTCCGCCACGGCCGCGATCAAACCCTCCTCTTCCCCGGTCGAAACCCCTGCCGCGGTCGCCGCCTCGTTGCATTGTGTACTCGTTGCTAGTGGAGAGTGGGTGTTATTGAGGAGGCGGAGTCAATAGTAGTAGGGTTTGGGGTAGGGTGTATATGTTTCTTCGGAAACGATGGGGTACTTATAGGCTCTAGGCGATCAGGCTTCGGTGTGCGAACTTGACCGGCCCTCACCGCACGCACGAGGTGTGTGACAGTACTGTCGAAGCTAGATATAGGGCTGCGCAAGGGGATGACTAGGATGACTGTATGCGTGGGCCGGCGTTTGTCTTGCACTGCGTATGCCTCGTGGTCGGTACGACAGGAATCTGAGTACCCGTAAGGAACAAAACTCCTCAGGACGTGAATCTACGGCTGTGGGAAGGGTTGCATACCTTGGGGTGTCACGGCTGTACAACTTATATTCCCAAGTTGCTGTAACTCCTTATCGACTCATCTGCTTATATGCACACAAACTGACCTGGATCAAGAAGAGATACGCCGCGAAATCGATGCCAGCTTCCTTGTCCTGCTATAGGACATTGTACCGCGCACTAAGCAAGGGCGCATGTTGCAAAGCGATAGAGAAACAAGAGGCGCACACAAGAACGAAAAGAGTGGTGGTGGAGGAGAGACCGAACGGCGTGCAATAATTTCCGCCCAGTGCAGCGCGGCTGTTGCCGGCCGTGCTCGGCGAACCCGTTGTGGAAGTCGACGCGCCCGACGCTTGCCGACGCCCGCGACCTGCGCACAGGTCACTGTTAACCGTTGCACTCCAGTAGTCACCCTTTCCTGGACAACCAAGACCCAAGGGGAACAATTTCTTGGCCAACATGCCTCCCATGTCTTTTGCAGGCATCGTGACGAAAGTAGGCTTCATGAACAAGACGGCCACGGTGACCGTGTCACGCTGGGTTTTTGACAAGAGGACAGGCAAGGTGCGTGTAGCCTCATATCCTCGCGTTTTCCTAGCTGAAAGATCACTGGTCTCTAGCGTTTTGCACGGAGTAAAAAGTTTCTCGTGCACGATGAGCAGAACCGTACGTCAACAATTCGCGCGTCACGACGTGCTGTTTCATGTGGACAGTGTATTGACTCGGATTTCATACAGAACTCCTACGCGAGGATTCTGTCGTCATCAAAAATTGCCCACCCATCTCCGCGCGAAAGCGATTCACACTCGACAGCATCGTGAGCAGTCCGGAGCGAGAACGTGCACTCGCCCACAGTGCCGCCGCTGCAGCTGCCGCCGGAACACCGCCTCCGACGTCTGCTGAACCGGCATCTGCATGATCCTCTACTCTGTCCTGTTTGTTTGGGAAGCATCAGACGAGGGGCGTGGGGTCACTAGCGGAGGCTGGGGATGGGATTGGGATGAGAATGAGAGAAGGTTGTCCCCGTCGCCCAAGGTTTTCCGCAATGGAATGTGGGGATGCATTCGACTGGCTTGGTAACTTGGTTGGAACTTCGCGCGAAGGAGATGAAGGAATAGAAGTAACATATCAAAACATCGTATAATTCACGCGGGGGTGCACGGTCGAGCCACTCGCGACCGACCATCCCACATCGTATGTCTCATACCCCTCAGTCGTCCTCGATATATGTTTTGCAATATCGCATGTCTCGCTACGTCAATCAGTGGCTCGGCTCTCTCCTCCTCCGAAGTCGATGAGCGCTTTCCTGTATAGCCGGTCAAGGTTTGTGCACCGCCTCGCTCGCATCCCTCTCGTCTTCAGCGCCACCATGTCTGTAGCGAACACCGCTTCGTCTTCTACAGACCCCTGGGATCAACCTGTCCATGTGAGCCGTCCACGAAACACATCATGTATACGTTCTTTTTATTCATACGCCCCGTGCACCAGGCATCTACCAGCATCAATACCCGACGGACACCTGTCCCCGCAGTCCCAGATGACTGGGACGCAGAAGACGACGACGAGGAGGTCACCCTAGACCCTCAGCAGATCTGGGAAGACGCGTATGTCCACTCTAGAGCTGCATCGCGCAGCACATCTCATGGATCCGTCTGCAGAAACACGAAGAGCCCCATGCCACAGCTCATAAGCACACAGACGACCCTACCCCCGCCCGCCGCATTCCAAGCCCCCATCCGCATCCTCAAGCGCGCGCCGTCCAGCACACCCTCCAACGCGTCGTCACCGTCGCCGTCTCCGGGGCCCGGCACGTTCGCAGAGCGCTCGGCGAGGTACAATGCCGCGCGCGAGCGGATCTTCGCAGACGGCAAGGCGAGCGAGGGCCGCAAACCGCAGGAGGCGAGCGGCGAGGGTGTGACTTCGGTCGTGCGAAATCCTAGAGGCCCCGGAGGAGAGGCGGGGGAGAGTGGCGCGGATGGCGGTGAGCAGCGATCGAAGGGCTTCGGGAGGAGGAGGGGTAAGGGGAATGGGGGTCCTGAGGCAAGCAGACAGGCCAA
The DNA here is from genome assembly GCA_022160305.1 of Artomyces pyxidatus. NCBI lineage: Eukaryota > Fungi > Basidiomycota > Agaricomycetes > Russulales > Auriscalpiaceae > Artomyces > Artomyces pyxidatus. The sequence goes on along the minus strand of MU277249.1, from coordinate 115,972 downwards.
CGGCGGGGCGCTAGATCAAGTCGCAGCGCAGCGTTAAGGCATATTACGTCCCAGTGCAAGTACGTTTGTACAGTTTGAACTTGTAACATCGTGAGTCTGCCCGTTACAATGAAGACAGTATGCTAACGACTTCATGATGTAGACTTCCACGCTTGGCCACTGCTCGTTCTGTAGCTATACATATCCACGCTACATTTTCTGACCACATACATGGTCAATACATCGTTGAGTTTCTTGTCACGCATGAACCTGATATTCTCACCAGGTCTTGTTCCGATCGCTTCTACTTGCCTCGATACGGCAGGCGGATAGAAACGTCAAAGAATGGGCTCAGGACGGTACCGCTGCGCAGTAGTCTCCAGTGACTCGCGTCAGAGAGATATCATTGGTCGACATGCCGAAGATAAACGATACACAGGCATCGGTACCGTCGCGAAATAACGAGCTGTGACTCAAGCCATCGTGTCCTCGGGCCCGGGCCCAAGTTACCACCAACGTCTGCGCTTCGGAGACCCTAAAAACCGGCTATATTCAATGTGAACAACTGGAGACTTCACATCGTGTCACTCGAGGTCCTCCCCGCGATCGCCCCCAATAATTCTCTCTGTCAAAGCCTCGCATCTCACGACGACTCGAACCCTGCTCACTGCTTTCTCCGGCGTTAATCCCCTCCTCCACCCGTCAGTCTCCCCCAAGAGTCCTCCACCATCCCCAGCGTGCTCGAACTCCTGGCCGCCGCCCCCGCACAGCGCGGATGCCGCCCGCTCGACGTCCCCGCGCCGTACGCGCGGGCCCCATATGCTGCCCACGTAGCAGTCGACTAAGCGCACCTCTCTCAGGGCGTCCATCTGCGGGCTACAGACCAGATGCGCGAGCGGACGCACAGGGACGAGCGTCGCTTGGCCGATGTACAGGGTGAGGAGCGCTGGCATGCTCGGGATGGTCATGGAGTAAGGCGGCTCGGTCTCCGCGTCATGGGGGTAGTTGGACAGCGGAAACGAGATGTTTGCCAGGTGGAGATGCTGGAGGTGTGTCCATCGGCCCAGGTGGCCGAAAAGGCTGCTGCAAGCCGTAGGCACTATCTAAGTATGGTGCATGATGCACACGATCTGGCGTTCAGACATGGGAGTCGGCCTGGAAAGTGCGATCCACGTACCGCGGTTGAGAAATGATGTGCGGGGTCTGGCCCTGTCCACACAAACCTCCGTGGGCTGTGATGCATCACACGACGGGACATGTGCATGCATGTTCACCGAGTGAGAAAGTGAAGGACTCACTTGACAAGGCTCAGCGCCTCCAGCGCTATGTCGTCTGCGGCGGAATTCGCTGTGGAGTGCATGCACAGCGACAGCTCGTCCAGCTCGAGCCATTTCAGCTCCGTGTATGGATCCGGCACCGTGGCGTCCGCGCGCACGACGCCGTAGAGGCACTTCATGAACAGGTGCTCCATCTCGCGGAAGGCGCCGCGCCCGACTTCGCCACCCGCGAGCGCGACGCTCACGCTGTGTGGCCGTCGGACGGGGGATGCGGGGAAGGACGCGAGGGCGCGCACGGACGTAAAGCGCGGGTGGGTATAGAGGAGCGGCAACGCGATGGTCAGGAAATATTTACTCGTCGCGAGAATACATGAGGGGACAGGGTGGATGAGCAGGGAGTAGGAAATGATATGGGCGACTAGCTCTGTTGGAAGGGCGAAGAGAGACATGGCTGAGGCGCGCTGAGGTCCACAGATTGCGGCAAGATGGAGTCGTAGCCTCGTGTATCGCGTATTGAAGGTCCGACTTAGGCTGGTAGGACTCGGAGTGGCGTCGCAGGGCCGTCCGCAAGTGTCAAATCTGTCACCGAAAAATCACGTGCACGGTCGGCACCTCGGCGGGTGCAGCAAAGCAGCGCGTCACCGCTCACCACTGTGTCGTCTGAAGTGGGAAACTGAAAGCTTTGAACGCAGAGAGAGCTACTAGTCAATTTTCAGAAATTGACGACGCACAGACATGCTCGTTTGTGCAAGCAGTCTCGCGGCGCGAACGAGGCTGAACGAGGGCGTTCGCAGTGGGCGCTTATCCCGGAGAACGGCTCGCCGAGGTGCCGAGCCTCCACGTGACTTTTCGACGAGCATTTTGACAGCTCGTTGACAGTTGCGGAAGCCTCTGCCACGCCACTCCGAGTTCTACCAGTCTTTACAATAGGTACATGCTTGCATCGTCACCTAGAGCATTGTAAAGACTTGGTCACCAGTCTAGGTCCGACTGCAGCTATCTCTTCGGCAGATCTGAACATAACGTACTCCGGTCAACCCCCACCCGCCTGCTGAACTTAATAGCGAATTACTTCGGGAATACTACTCTATCATCGGCCTATGATAGCGGCTGAGGACAGTACAAAAGATTACGCCCTCGTCTTTTACTAGGGCGTGCCGTGTGCTGTCCTCACTTCTCATAGCCGCTTCACAATATTTGGACACAACTCCTTGAGAGAATGTACTTATTTTGCTACTTTCGCAAACGTGGACACAAGGGTAGAACATTTCTATGATGGCATGTTCGGTCGTCTTTCTGCATGTAGGCAGCATTCATGATACGAGAGCTCGCCCGTAGAGTTCGACGAGCATGTTCGACGAGTTGAATCGTCTCGATGCAGCGGTGGTGATCGTCCTAGGCCGGTCCCGCCCAGGCTGTCGTGTCAAATACGAAACTGACCGCCTCTGCAATGCTCACAAGTAGCTGGTCGCTTGCTCTGAGTCTCGTCGCGTGCAAGTCGCGTCCGAGATGGCCGACGTGTTGTAATCACGTGCCATCGTATCCAAGGCGCGTCATGGAATCGCGGCACACGAGCAGGGCATCTTGTTTCCCTTTCCTTCCAACCACAACCCTCTCACCTTTCACAGCCAACCTGAAAGGCTCGCCAGGATCCATGATGGGTGTCCAGCAAGACCCAGATCGCCCGGAGGAGGCTCTTGCCCCCTACTTCGAGAAAAGCGCGACGACAGTGCGTCAGACATTTGAACGGTCCGCAGCAGTAGCATACGCCTTCTATCCAACCCTAACACATCTCGCAGGTTTGAAGACGATTATGCTAGACCAGTCGTAAAGTCTGGTGCCGCTGCTTTTGCTGCCTACCCCATCACTACCGTGAGTCGACATCACATCTGGTGTCTAAGCGCGAGACGTGCTCATGTGATTCTAGACCTTCTTCTTCATATTTGCAGCACTGAGTTTCCTCCCAGTGCTGACATTCTTGTATGTTCTTCCCATCTATGTCCCCCAGTTGATCTGAGATCCGTCAAATCAGCGTTTTCACCGCATTTACTCTCGCATCCGCTCTTACGATCGGCCTCTTCATCGCCTTCGCTTTCTCAACCTTTGTCTTTATATTCTCCGGTATGCTCTATGCTCTTCCCAGTGTCAGCGCGCATCATTCCCTCCACAGGCGGCGTTCTGCTCGGCATCCTCGCGATAACTTTGCTGTTGTCGAGCATCCTAACTGTCCTCGCATTGTCCACATACCTCTTCGCTCGCCTCTTGAGGCTCGTGAGTGTTTCTGGTCGCAATGGCGTATTAGAATGGGCGAACGAGACAAAACAAACGTTCATGCCTTCGCGCGCGCCTAAAGTCGAGGAAGACGCGTATGCATCAGACGAGTCCGGCGTCATCATCAAACGCGAAGGAGAAGAAGACGGGGTTGTCCGCACAGCGGACGAAGGATATCGTATTGATCACTCGGAGGCGGATGTGAAGGAGAGTTCTGGCTGATTGAGGACAGACATGAGAGCCATTCTGGACCGTTGAGTATTCTTTTCTGCTGTCATTGTATCTTACTGCTTTGCTGCGCATGTATCCTCTATAGGCGTATACACACGTCTGACTTGCCACCTGTCTCGTCAGGATGCGTCGGCTGGAGTGTTGGACGGACTTCGGAACGCGTGTCCACCACCCTTAACCTACAAAACAGAGGTGACAACCTATCTGCACCTTCTGCCACCAAGCGAACACGTTATTTCTCTCTTACCCTGCGTCTGCTGACCTTCCGGATAAAGACCGGAAAGCAGGAATTGATGTCACTCACACTTCTCAAGGATCATGCACCGACGACAGCGACGACAGTAACCGAGGTATAGCCTTTTGCTCGGGTGCGCATCAACTATGATAGCGCATTGCACGTATATAACTGCCAGCGAGATTCATTTCTACTGTACAAAGCGACAGAACTCGACGATGAAATCCTTAACTCTCTTAGCTTCTCTGTTTGCTCTAGCGTCCTCTGCACTGGCGCAGAGCACAGCGCCCCAATATGGCCAAGTGAGTGTCACGCGAAATACAGACTTCCCGGCACTCACCTTTTCATAGTGCGGCGGCCAATCCTGGACCGGAGCCACAATCTGCCCTTCGGGCTGGTCATGCACATACTCGAATCCTTACTACTCGCAGTGTCTTCCCGGCGCCGCAACAACCACCGTCAGTTCGATCACTGGAGGGGGCGGCGGCTCGAGCTCGAGCCCGACGTCCACGTCGACCTCCTCGGCCGCCAGCGGCACAACCACTCTTCAAGCAGGGTATTCATTCATCCGCGCCGTCGTACGTCCCATCCCGTTCCTCTTCGCAAAGTCGCCTCAATGACAATACACTCCATCTTCAGGAGGACCCGAACTTCCACAAGTACCTGCAAAGCGAGACGCTGAACACCCCGAGCACGGCGGTTCTGGGCTCGCCGTCCACCGCAGGACAGTTCGAGATCACCAACGGCCAGCTCATCTACAACGCTAACGGCACGACGCCGCTGTACGCCGTCGTCGAGGGGCGCGCGAACAGCACTGTGATGAAGCTCGGGATGAGCTGGTCGACGACGCCCGCATCTGGCGCAAACGCCGGCACGTTCATGTGGAGTGGAGACACGCTTGAGTGGTCGATTCCGACGATCACGAGGCCGGCGCTCAATGTGAGTTTCCCGTTCACGAGTTTTATGCCATCCATATCCATGATCAATGTCGTGTAGGCGTGGTTGGTTTGTCCCGATGCGGCGGACAACCTTTTACTCTACATCAACCTCGGTCCGTACGACTATCAGACTCCTACAGGTGTGCTGTCTTTCTGCTATCGTGTTGGCTTTTCCTGATGCCTTGTGACAGGGTGCGCCGACGAGACAATCCATGCGTACACTGGTGCTACGGCAACTCCATGACGAGATTCTTGATAAAAGGCTTCAGAAGCTAGTGTATGTAATACGAAACCGCTGACGGTCACCTCACAATGAGGCGCAAAATACTGTTCCGGTGACAGCATGAGAGAGAACATACGATAGCAATGCAAGAGTATCTACAAAACAACGACAACTAGTAAGTTATAGTACAATTGTAAGTCAGTCGATCAGAAGTACAGAGTCCATCCTACATTACAAGACGTCCATGTCGCGATCAAGTCCTTGGATTTCAGACCTCAGTCTCTACATCCGGCTGCCGCGAATCCATCGCAAACCTCTCCTTCACCGAATGCATCCCCTGCTTCACGTTGTCCTTCATCCACACTGCAGTGCGCGCCGGCTTCGCCTGCATCACCCCGCGATGCTCGCGATGCAGATCCTTCTGATTCTGCTTCCACTTCCTCAGCCTCTTCATCGGGCCCCTCTTCTGCCCATCGCCCTCCGAGTCCCCGTCGCTGCTCCCCGTCTGCCCGTCGTCCCCCTCTGTCGCGTCCGTATCCTCCCCGTCATCCTGCTGACTCGACCCCCGATCCTCCTCGGCCTCCGCGTGCGGCACCGTCGTGTTGTCCGGGGGCTCCTCGTGGCCCGTCGTCGCGACTGTGGAGTCCTGCCTCGGCTCCGAGCTGGGCCGCACAGGGGCTCCGTGCCCGACGGTTGCAGCCGTCGACTCCTGCGTCGGCGCCACCGACGGCGCGCTGGCCTGCCGCGCCGACCCCGCGGGGCCCCCAGAATCCCTGCGCGCACCGTCGGCACTCGACTGCACCCGCGCGACCTCCTGTGGCCGCCTGACCTGCACCTCGCCCACCGCGCGCCGGCCGCCGTCCCGCGCGACGAAGTCGGCCTCGTCCCACCGCGTTTGAGCCTTCGCGTCCGCGCCGGTCAGCATACCGCGGTGCGCGTCCGAGATGCCCGGCGCGAACTCCAGATCGACGCGCACCGTCCCCGCGCGCGTCAGCTTCTCCCGGTCTGAGTCCCATGCACTCAGATCCCCCGAGGGCGGGACGTAGTTCTGCTTCAGCCGCGAGTAGTCGTTGTCGGACTCGGTGAACAGGGGCAGCTCCAGCTGCGTGCGCTTGCCGTCGACTAGGTCGCGGAGCCACAACACCGCCATGGCACGCTTCCCCGTCCCGCGGGCCTTGAAAGCGATTATGAAGTTTGCCCCGTATCGCTGCCGCACAGGCAGCGCTGTGTGGCGGTCTGGTGCCCACACGATCTCCTCGCCGTGAACTTCGGCAGTTGAGCGCGCCACCTTCTCTTCGACGGCCGAGGTGGTCGTCTTCAGTCTCAATTCGCACTTCGCGAGATCTTGCGCTAGGTGTCGATCTTCTGTACGAACACGCACATCGCCTACCCGGAGAGTGCCTATGTCGAATCCCCGGAGGTTTGGAGGGAGCTTCGCGGAAACCGGCCGAAAGAGGATAGAGATGCGGATCCGCCCATATCCTATTCCGTGTTCGAGGTGGTAGGTGCGGGTCAATTGAGAAGCATTGACGAGCAGGTCTGAGAGCTGTTAATGGCCTATGCTTAGGCTCCTGCGGAGAACGGAAATTACAGGTTGATTACCTTGAGAAACACCACCCCCAACATGGCATCGTTCTCTCGCATGCGGGAGTCCTTCACTGTGACAGTGACATGCGCAGTCCGCCAGTCCCTCACGAACCGTTCCGTCCCAGCGTTGAAGATCGGAGAGCTAGTGATTGGCTTGACACGCGTTTGATATACCTAAAGCGCATGTAAGCTCCGGCCTCGTTTCATAACCATCCAGCATAGAAAGGCAGAACGCACCAGCTCGTCATTCAACGATCTGCAAAGCAATAGCCCCGTTAGTAGTGCATGTAAAACGGAAAACCCACGTACATTGTACAATAGCTCGACGGCAAATCTTCGCCCTCCTCATCTTCACCAGCTTGATCGCTCCCCTTTTCTCCCTCTCCGCCACCGAGCCCAATCATATCCTTCAGCTTCCCGCCCATTCCATGCGCACTCGACTCCCCCATTCTCCCGCCGCGTCCCACGCCCAGATCTCGCACTTCATGCACTTGCACCCCGACGATGCCGCTCACCCATTCCTTCGCGTCCGGCGGACAAACAAGTACCGCCGCCTCTAGATCACTCAAAGCGGTGTCTCGCTCTTCCTTGAAGTCGTTTGACTCGCGTAAGTCTTCTGGAATTCCTGGGTCGTGCCCGGCCGTCTTGAGAGATGTATCCGGGTGCATCTTAGGGTAGTATCCCGCTGTAAACTCAATGGTGCCTGGACGATCAGAACTATCCGGAGAAGACAGATGTACGATGCGGCGGTGTGCGGTGTTCTTGTTACGTATGAATTCTGAAAAGAAGGATCAGTCATAGTATCGATTTACTTGTTGAAGAAGTGAAGCGCACCGATGATGTCTACTTCTACAAACCCCATCATGTCGTCCTGAGGAATGCATCTATTCATCAAACTAGGCCCTTGGTCGAGTAAAAATTCTCACTCACGGCGCTTCCGCGGTCAGAGTCCCACAGTTGTATACTCAGCTGTTCGTGCAATCTGAGGACGTTGACATCCAGGGGCAGAATGGCCATCTCTTCAAATACTGGGTTCAAGTCCCCTTTGATGATACGCGTGGAAAACAATGGCTTTCCAAGACGCGAATACGTGAGCGTTACGTATGGATCTGCTGGAGTGAACAAGGACTTCCGTTGAGCGTGTGTACAATAATAGTGAAGTCGGTGTTGCATACCAGAAGTTCCATTGGTATCCATTTTCTTGATGCCTGTCGCACGATGGATGTGAACAACCAAGACACCTAGTGCTTGTGTATCTGGAGTGACTCGATCATCAATATCACGTTGGTCGAGAGAGTCGGCTGATCGAACCTTTGTTGACGTCACTCCCCCCCATGAGCTTCTGTACATCGAGGATGAGGCTTTTCGGTGCAACATACTCTGCAGCAGCAGTGTCAAGTGCGCTGGAGATGAACCCTGAGATGAATGGGAGATTCATGACATTAGGAAGAGCTCGGGACATTGCAAGGACAGATATGTTGATTCTTGGCAGACCGAGCAGCGTGAGCAGAGTGGTCTTCACACTAACAGGGAGGTGTCAGGGGCAGGTTTATGAGCAGCATAGACAACGTGCAGTTCGGATACAACTTACAATGGCGGGTCAGGTATCAGTTCCATGCGGAGACGCGCTGTACCAACGACACCTCTCAACTCAACCCACACAGCTGCCAAGTAGTGAGCATATAGCTAGCTTGAGAAACGATGTAAATGATGCTTACGAACGCTGAATCCATACACCTCCTTCAGGCCAAGGAAAAAGTCGACTAGTAGACTGAAGGAGGATACGGTCAATATCAGACGCGGCCGACAGTAGTCGTAAACGTACTGGGCATTCCTCGCCTTGCTCTTAGCAGAGGCAGAACTAGGGAGAGCACGATACGAAAAGGACACCTCCAAGTTAATGTGGTCTCCATTAAGCTGGTCGCGGTCGGACGCGTCAAGTAAACCCATAGCATCATCGTTGTGTGAGTCCGGAAGCGCACAGACAGACGTGATACGCAGAGGTGTGCTCCCGAGGCCTAGATCTGAGATTCGTACCGAATGCTAACATGATCATTCTTTCAGTGCTCAGACGCTCGGAGGTGACAGTACACACAATGAACGAAGGCACGGAGCCCTGCATAATGTCCTCAATCATGTCGACGACTGTGGCAAACAACGCGGGGTTGAGGATAGGCCAAACGCCGCTGAGGAGCGAGTTGGCCCACTCGGCACTCTCACGGAAGCGTTCTTCTGTTTCAATCTTGCCATCGTCATCATGGTCTGCGCCTGCGCGCAGTCCGCGAATGCGTTCCGAGTGCCAAGCACGTGCATCGGCATCCTGCATGGCTGTGTTGCGAACGCGGTTGAGAAGAGTCGGAGTCGCCAGTAGAGGAGGCAGGAGTGCGAGTGGGCCGCGGAGTATGAAAGAAACAGGGAGGAAGAGCACAACAAGGGAAATGAAGTAGATAGCGACGAGGGTGTAGATAGACTGTGTCGAGACAGACAAGACCAGATCTCTGTGTTCATTCCAGTCTGTCGACGCGAGACTAAGCACTAAAGACAGAGCGAAGATGACAGCGACTCACCTGGCTCTGGCAGCTCAAGTTTGAGGACATTCTGACCCGGGCTCTCCTTGTCGTGGCCCTCCTGTGCGTTCCTGATTTCGACCTCCTCTCCTGTTGTAGGATCCCGCACGCGTACGCTGTCACCCTTCTCCATCTGCCCCGCGCGCTGCTCGGTCTGCTGCTCATCGCGCGCCTGCTCGCCCATGCCGGTGTCCATGTTTTGCATCTGCCTCGCCTTTTCATCGGTCGCCCTCTGCGGCGACACCAACGCGCGAATGCCCGTCGTCATCTTGGGGATCGGGTTTTTTCCCGAGTAAGGCTCGGACCATTTGTGCGCCATGGTGGCTTCTGGTGAACGGGTGAAAGGTGGTTGTGAACAGGCCGTCGACAAGGCGGTATATCTGTGAAGTAGAGGAGTTTCTGCGTCATCTGGGCTATTCTTGCAGACAACGCGCGCGGGGCGTGCTCTCGCTTCCTCTCCCACTCCCCATGACGTCGTAACCACACACTGGGGTTAGGGTACTGCGTATAATTCCAGGAGAAATGATCCATCCCCATCTGTATGGCATGAGCTGGGCCCTTCATGGCCCATCATACGCCAGTAGCGCCCGGGGGCACCGTGGATAATATTGCGATAGGATCACTTGGACGCGACGCATGCATTAGGAAGCTCGCCTACCGAAATACGAGTGTGCGGTCAAAAGCGGTGTCCGAGAGGCCAGAGCTGCGAGAGCCGAGAGCAGCCAGCGTGCGGGGCGGCGGACCGCAAAGTGCGAAATACAATTCTCAAGGGCCCTGCATCCGTCCCCGCCGGGGAACTTCTTCCGCACAACCACCACATAACATATCCCTGCCCCCGCTATCCACGAACGAAGGATGCAAGAACGATGTCGCGCTCGAAGATCCGTGCGGGCTGTAGGGCTGACCACGCAGGCCCGCGCGCCGGCCCCATTGACACAGCTCTGCGATCAGACCGATTCAATTGTCGTCAATTGTTTCCTGACAAGCTGAGATTGGCCGTGCCCTTGGGCGCCGCGTCGCGGAGCCCGAAGCTCCCTGCCATGCGTGCATTCCCACAGATCGACAATCAGCCCCACGCGACCATGCCTGCAGTGTGCAGATCATCACTGCAACACCGTGTCAGAGATTCCGGCAGAACCGAGGCAGCACCCGTCGCACCGCCAGGCTCGCGTCGCGGGAGAACTGCAGCAAAGTGCTGTCGCTGGCGCTGGCCAAGGGCGAGTGCCAGTGTTTATGCTGGCAGCATCGATGGCCACGGACACGTACGGACATCGCACAACTGACCGGCCCCGAATTTGTATATTGCGAATCCTAGATGAGCTAGGGGATCGATCACCGAGCGCTCTAGGACGGAGCAGCAGTGGCTCTTGCAGCTTGTGCTTTGTGTAACCCGATCGACCGGGGAGCAGCTTTAGGCAAGCATATTGAGGTGATCAGGGCAAGTTCAACTGAATACAATCGCAAGATAAGCTGTGTAATACCTTGGCAAGGGCGAGCGGCCCGTCGCGGGACCCCCGCCACCTCTGCCGTCGGTGCCGACGCGCGGTTGCTTACACCACCTGCACGACTCATACATATCCCGACGCTCGAATGAAGACACGGAAGAGTTATTATGGTGTTATTGCGATCGAAGCAATAGTAGTTCTAATGTAAGTTCATTGCTGTATGAGACAAGGCGGGTAAGTGCGTTTTTATGCGATACAAGGGTGAGTGCAACTGCAGAGCGATATGGAGAATATAACGACAATTGGAAGCAAGAACGTGGTGCGTATAATTAAGAGAATGAATAAAACAAAGTAGAAAGCTAGATAGCTACGAGTGTGGAGGGTGCATCGCGCCGCCTGCATATGGACGAGACCCGCATCAGCTTCCGAATTACCCAACACAAGAAGACGGAAACGACGTACCGAACATCTGATAGTGCTCCTGCAACTGATACATCTGTGATTGATGAGACGGTGGCGGCTGCTGCTGTTGCTGCGATAGCGGGGGATCCTGACCCAGTGGCCCACCGAACGACGTGCTCAACTGGTTCAGCGTCCCATAATCGCTCCAGAACGCCGGCTGCTGCGCCTGCGCCCCGTGCGCCTCGCTCTCCGGGCCCACAGCAGCTGCAGCGCCACGGTCGACGAATCCCGTGCTGTACTGCTGCGGCAGCACGGACGTCGAGAGGCTCCCCGCGTACGCGGCGAGCCCGCCCTCGCCCGGCCAGCGGTCGTACGACGTGTAAAACGGCTGCGTCGGCGGAGGCGACTGCGGCGACACGTACTGTGACGCGCGCGGGGCTGCGAAGAAATGCGCCTCGTCCTCCTGCATAAAGTGGTCGGCAGAGCGCTTGTGCGTGCGCTCCTCGCTGCTGGTGGGCGAGAGCTCGGCCCGCGTCGCACTCGAGAGGTTCACCTTCGAGCCGTGCAGGAGCTCCCACGCGCGGCCGGCGGACGGCCAGACGATGGACATGGATTTGAGAATGTCCATGCACGTCGTGAGACCCAGGCGCGCGTGCGGGTCCTCCGGGTACGCGGTCACTGACAACAAGGGACGCGTGAGCGGATGAATGGACGCAAGAGGGGTGGACACGCGTACGAGTGGTAACGTGCATGATGCTGGCGGTGAAGACGTAGTAACACAAAAATACTGGCACATGATTGATGGAGTAGTGTTCCGTGTAAGTCGCCACGATGGAAGTGATGTAGTTCGCGGCTTGCACGCATAGATCATAGTTCTTCTGTGAGATGGCATGCAGCTCAGGGTCCTCGCGACCATTGATGCTGAGAACCGGGAAAACAGAGACTGTCAGAGCCAAGGCAAGTCGGAAAGCCACCGGGTCAACTCACCCTGCCGCGCGGACCTCGAGAACGTAGCGCATGCTGCGGACAAGAGTTGTCAGGAGTACGGCCTCGCGGACATGGGAAAGGGTACTCACAATGGCCTGTGGAGCAGTAGCACGACGCACCAATACTGCATATGGAGTGTGAGCACGTGTGGCAACGGCACGTCCGCCTTTGCGCCTCCCACGGGGTCGTAGCGAAGATGCACTGGCACGTCCAGATACCACTTGTCCAGCAGCTCCTCGAGGCGCAGCGACTCGGCGTGGCGGCCGGGACCTGAGCGTACGGCGTAGATGGCTTGTACAATCTTGCTGAGGATAATCGCTAAACCACACTAATGAGCACGCGCATGGAGGGTACAACGAAGAGAAGGGGACGCACAAAGATTGGCAGATGCATTGAAGCACGACAGAATACGCCCGGGGACAGCTACAACCGACGGATGCTTGTCCTCCTCCTCCATTGGGCGCCAGTCGTCCATTTCATCCGGCTGCAGAACCCAACAGCCAGCAGTCAGCGTCCTGCCATGGCCCAGCGTAAAGCAAAACCCGCACGCACCTCATCCAAGCTTGGCAGCTCCGTGTCGAAGTCCTGCTCATATATTGCGAGGGGCCGTCCGATGTACGTCGACACATACTTGTCCATCACCACGCAGGCGTACCAGATCCTCCGCCTCTCTTGCAGCTCGACGCGTGTAAACATCGCGTTCCCTCCGCGCATCCAGCGGTCTGCGCTCTTGTGGATGCCCAGGTCCTGCGCCATGCGCACCGCGACACCGACGTAAAGCCACGACTGCGCCATCGCACCGATGCCAATCTCGCGGTAGCCCATGAGGAGCAACGCCTGGCAGGTAACGGGACGCGATGACGCGTCCGGCGCGATCAGCAGGCGCTTCGCCTGCTCGAGGTATACGTCGCCAGCAGGCCACATTGCAGACTCTGATGGCGGCACGGTCGAGTCATCATGTTGCGTGTACCGCGCAGCAACGGCGAACATCGCCAGAAGGAGCACGGGCGCGATGGGCGAGCTCCGACGACTCGCCGTGGAGCCGCCAGGAGACTCGGCAACACTGTCGCTAGCAGGCGGTGACGCATGCGCGGCGATGTGCCTACCCACAGAGGTCAATTAGCGGTCTACAAGGTGAGACAGGTGGAAAAGGCGCACCCATTGCGGAAGTCTTCAAGAAAGGACTCTTTGTGGACGATGGGCAGCGCAGGGTGGACGTACGTGAAGTACAAATCAAGCAGGTGCTCCTGAACAGACTGCTCGGGCAGATGAATCGACACAAGCTCCGCCTCCATCTGCTTTTCTAGAGTAGGGTGATCGCTCGGCAGAGGTGGCCACACGCGCGCCTTCGGGAACCGCCTGTTCACGCGGGGAGGAACAAGGACGCGACGTTAGCACCACAGGGCAGCACGGCGTACGGCTCAAACACGTACCAGATCCCCCCCTCGCTGCGCCCATCGACGCGATCCTTCACGCCCAACAGGTGCAAGCCACTGGCCTTCCCATGAAACCTGACCTCGCGCTCCTCGTTGAGACTGAGCTGCCCGACTTCGCTGACCAGCGCGTCGTCGTCGGCTTCGCGGTCGTGCTCGTCAAGCATGTCGCCCGGATCGCTGGAGCGTGTGGACCGTGACCGGTGTGACCCTGCGGGCGAAGGGGGCGACATCCTCCGGCGCTGTCGTCGCTCCCGCTCGTCGCCATCTCGACCGCAGGCGGATATAGGGCGGGAATCGGATTGGACACTCAAAGACAAGGAGGGGCGGTCCGAGTCGGGCCGCCGCGGGGAGCTCGACGTTTCGGGTGGCTGCGAAGTTCCGCGCGAGCGCGCAAGGGTCGTCAGGCGTCTAGAGAGGCGGTCCTGCCATTCATTCGATGGACTAGAGGGGGGCAGAGAAGAGAAGGCGAAGACGTGAGCGCTAGATGGTTCCGAGATGCGCAGCGAAACGTACTGAGAAGACGTCAGCGTCTCTCCACTCTCAGGCGGCGTCTTGGACTTGCTGTCTGCGCGAGCTTTTCCGGATGCCTTGCTGTCGCGTCCTTTGACCCCGTAAGGCGAGTTGTCCACGCGATGTATAATCTCACGGGCCAATGGGTCCTATATGCGCCCATATGAACTCTATTCAACGGTGCGAGTGATGGAAACCGTTACCTCCGCGAGGTCATCAAGGATCCCCTTTGCGCGTGGGTCCTCTGCGGCGAGCATGATGCCGATGAGCGCCTCCGTCTGGTGCAAACGTGCCTCGATCGCGTCAATGTAACCCTTTGGCGGGCCGCGCTTGCGGGAGGGCCCAAGAAATGTGCATGCTGAGTCATCAAGGCAAGTGGGTTAGCACATCGGCATCGGAAGAGGAAAAAACGACAATGACGCTCGGTCAGCAAGTTGAAAAGGTGTGGTGGTGGTCCGACAACGCCGAAAGCACGCCATGCAATTGAAATGCAGGCGGAGGCGCCGTACATGCCGCGTATATGCGCGACACGGATTCCACAAAAGGGGTCGGCTGCGGCAGGAGAAAAAAGGACAGGGTTGACGGCAAAGCAGGTACTTACGCGTGCCAAGCATGATGCATGATTTGCAGGGCTCTCTGTCGGAAGACCGCTCGCACTTGCATTTGGACTTGCGGCATTGATCGCATGCTGTGGGGACGCGACGACCGGGATATGTGAGACACGAGGATCTGGTGGCGCAAGGCGCGGGGAGAACGGGACGCGACGTACCTTTGCTGCTGCGCCTCCTGATAACCTTGTCGAACGCGCGCGAAGACGACGACGACGAGCCGGAAGGACCCGGAACCGCGTCAAAGGAAGAGTTTGGGAGATCTGCGAGGTCGTCGTCGTCGTAGTCGTCTGCCATGGAGAGAATGGAGTGGTCGGTGAGTGGCGGAAGACTGAAGTGCGCGTGGGAGGACATGGGGGTGGTGTACTGCTGTGACGGCGACGCTGAGGAGTAACTGGGGTTGACTGCGTGCTGGGGGGCCTGTGCCATAAAGCTGAAGGGTGGAAGCTGGTTTGCAGAATTGGAATGCTGGCCGAAGCGATACTGGGGCTGAGAGTGAGAATGGTGAGGAAAAGAGTGAGAATAGGACGCGATGGATACGGAAGAAAGGGGCGGGGACTCTAGTTTGACGAGGGAGGGGAAGGCGGGAATCATGTTTGGCGGGTAGGGGTTTTGCTTTGACATGAGCATGGGGAACGCGGACAGAGGAGCGGAGGGACGTACGGTTGGTGTGCTAAATAGTCTGCTTACAAGTAGTCGTCTGGAGCTGGGGACGGACAAGAGCGCGGAGCGGAACTAGACCGGAACGGAGGTCGCCCTCAACAACCAGCGATCGATTCTCGACGCGATCTCTCCAGTGCTGCAGACCCCCGACCACTCCCGGACGCCGTTCGCCGCGCTCGGGCCCCTCTTTGGCCCCAGATCCACGCCCAATCCGGCTCTCCACCCCACAGATCGCATGCTCGATCTCCGGGACCCTGAAAGTTTGCAGCCGACTCGCCGCCCGTCCCTCCGTTTGCGTCCGCTGCCGCTGTCCCGGCTGCTGGCCGCACATGTATATTATTGCACCGTGGCGTGCGCGCTAACCGTCACATTGCGCCGTTGCGGCCGACGAGGACGCGTCCAAACCAAGACGCGTTTCATGCCTCCGACCCTCCTCAACAGCGCACTCCAGGAAGCATTCCTCATCTCAGGGGAGTGCATTCGTGGTCCACGCGCTACTTCCCTCTTGCCGTCTTTCCGCGTGTTCGACGATACACCAACCCTTTGCGACGTTGTTCTTTGCCGCCACCGCCCCCCCTCTACTCGTTCCGTCTTACTAAGCCGTTCTGCTCCTACCGTATCATTACCGTATCATTTTTGTCCGAGTGATCGTCCTCTCACATCACTGCTTAGCACTGTGTAGCACGCGCACACACAGGGTTGCCCAAAGCGCGCACCATCCGTATCATACGGGAAGGCGCTTCAAGACCTCAAGCCTTGGTTCTTGGGTGCGGGTCGCGTTTGCCGGTACCCAGTCGCTAAGCACCAACACACCAATTACGAGCATGTGCTGCTCCAGGGGGGGCGCCAGACACCTTACGTTCGAAGACCCCCCGCGAGGGCCCGCAGCGACCGTCTTCCATCTCATCGAACCCACTTCGGCGGTAACCCCGTTGTACATTGCGTCCTCTGTGGGTCCCAGCCCGCCCCAGACGCGGCCCTTTCTGGCCATCGAGTCTCACTGCCCCCTTCCCCCCGCGCGGCGCGTCAGCGCAACATCCCGCCCCCTCCGCCGGTAGTCGACTGCGCACAGCCCTGCTTCCTCTCGCGCATCTCGATGCATAGCCCCAGATCACCATCCCGGCGGCAGAACACTCGGTTATAGATCTGCCCACCCTGCGTGCGTCGCTGCGCGCTCGCACTCCCTGTGGGCGGCACTGCGCACCAGAACAAGGCCACGCGTTGTACATAGGTCGCGCGCACAAGCGCTGCAGCACAGTCAGGCAGGCATTGCGAAGCCTGTGCCCTTAGGAACGCGACAGCTGTCGAGACGCGACTGGTCCTGCCAGAGTAAGGTTTCGCCTATCACGCTTCTTTCATTGCGTATTCCGATCTTTTGGTCTTGCGTGTAGTTGCCCGCCAACGGGGCTGATACACTAATCACTCGGTGCAGGCGGGGAGCAGCAAGCCTGAAATTGGGCATCACTCGCTAGCACGCGAGCGCCCGCCGAGCACGAACTCTGCATCTCTGCGCAGGCCCCCGGGACCTGCGCGTGCGCGGACCGACCCCGCGGCGTGCACGATTTCATTGAGCACGAGCAGGCGCCGAGATCAATGATGGAGCTGTCCGTGCAAATCTCTGCGGCCCTGCGCTTCGCGAGATCTGGCGCACAAGAGGGGATCTCACGCAGCTGGACAGTGACAGGGCTGTCGTAATGTCGTCCGTTACATTTGAAACGAGCCTCCTTCCAATTCTGCACTGACAGTATCACAAGACGCGGCGCTGTGATCAGTCCTGAGCACGCGTACGCCGTGATGCGGCGTCGGGGGCGGCCCCAGTGCTGCTCGGATGAGCCCGGCGGCGTAACGCGTTGGATGCGTCCTCACAGGCACGGCTCACAGCAAGGCCCACTTCCGAGCTATTTCACCACATCCCGTTGATTCTCTACACTGGTTCGCTGTCAGTTTTATTTTCGCATGCCTGACCTGACCACGCGGCGCACACCGAACTCAAAGTTAAACCGAGCTTTCACCAGGAACGCCCCAAGAATGACTCCCCCATCACTTCGAGAACGCGAGCGCCAGATAGCGTTTCTGATATAGTACGCGTTGTAGCGCCCCGCCAGCCCTTCTCAACAGCAATCGCCTTCGCCATCTTAGTAAGCCGCGGCTGCATCCTGACGCGTGTGGCAAGAGCATCAGAGCGATGCACCAGTACACATCCACTGCTGCTATGCCGACGCACCCTCACCCTTCACGCCCCCGCCTATGTGAACCTGAGTGCGGCCGTCGGTGCACGCAGCGGGCGCTTGCGCTGCACTTGCCAATGCTATTGAAATCGCGGTGCTGACCAACACCAAGGACCTCTCGCGCAGCAGGAGCTGACCAAGGACCATGACGCGCCCTCCGTTCTATTCACACCACCATCCGGAAATGCAGCACGAGTCACAAACGACGTGCAGCGCGGGTTGCACGGCTGCCGAGCCCGGAGATGAATGGATGGAAGGTGTGTGGAGACGGAGCGCTGGGAGTCTCCGGCCACCGGGGCTGCTGTCTAACAGCGCGACAGATAGGCATGGCGGTGCGGCGATCGCTGGGCGGACCACCGTGCGAGATTGATGTGGATCGAGGATCACTCAGAATCAGTGCCCAGTCGAAGTTGGTGGGCACCGCGCACGAGAACGACCTCGCCGGCCCAGAGATGAGGAGCGAAAATTTTGGGCGTCTATGGGGGCACGTCACCGGGCGACTTCGGAGGCACACGCGGCGAGCACCACATGAAATGTATTGCGCACAAAATGCGAGAGTGCGCGGGGGCCCGTATAGCAGAGCTCGCGCAGACGCTGGCGTGCAGGAGCAGATCAAGGTGCGATTCGTGCCGCAGGGCTTCGGCGGCCGTCTCCGAGCGCACAATGCCACCGACAGGCGAAGCGAACATGCTATCTCACAGCGACAGCAGCAGCGAGAGCCTTCGTCTTCCTTCAGACGCTGGACAAACATAGTTTGGGGTGGATCCTGTTCCAGATTGAGTGCGGAGACGCACTGCACAGCCCCACGCGTTCTAATGTCGAGCGGTGCAGATGGATCGGGCGTGGCACGCCTCCACGACGGGCGCTAGACGAGAAGCAGATCCAAGAAAAGGGGAGGCACAGTGCTGAGCCGGGTTGCGCGGTGACGGCGCAGGCGCCCGACGAGGAGCGCGGGCGCGCCCATTCGTCAGCCTGGCTCGCAGGCCCAGCGCGAGCTGGGTCAGCGAGGCACTCGCCGTGCATCCCGAGTCGGAGATCGAGGGTGGGTGGCCTTCCCGAATGTGTGCTTCGCGACGTGGCGTCAAGACAAGGCACCGCGCACATACATGCAGCACCTCTGCCCCTCGCACAGCACGTTTCTGTGTGGTATATACTTGGCCATCGGCGAGTGGGCGCTTCGTCTGGCGCTGTCTGGGAACCGCGGCTGAAAAGAGGGCGATCGAAGAATGACAGAGCCAGACAGGCGACGAGCCCAGAGGTAGTGAAAATATCAAGTCGTGCCGGGTATGCATCGTAGGGGCGGGCTTGGATGACGTTGTGGCGCGGATAATTGTGAAAGTTGCGCAGAAGGGAGGCGGAGATTGCAAAGTTGTGTCCGGGCCAGGATGTTCGGCTGCGGGTTACCACCGGATGGCCGCAGTGACCGAGAAACCTTCCTGTACTCGCGCAGGCTGGACCGGTAACTTGGCGGCGGCCCTTGTCCTGCTACGTCGAGGAGACTAGCCACCGCAACGACACTGTAAGCATGCCTATTGCCTCGATAATCGTACGATTCCACGCCAACAAACTGTCCGGACCAATACAATCAGTCAGCTAGTGGAGGGAGGCGGCGGCGAGTCGGAGATTGACTGTTGCAGTTTCATAGAACGGAACGCAATGATTTCGACGTTGAAAAAAGTGGGGGCACGGAGAGGAGAAAGTGCATTGAAGTCAGAGTGACCGCGCAGCCGTTTCGTCCCGCTTTTCGCGGCGAGAACAGGTGTACTGGGACACCAACGGCCAAGATCGTCGCAGGCCTCGGCGATCGGAGCAGCCGTGTGCATACGATACTGGGGTCTACGAGGGGCCGTGAAGTTTCTCCAAGCCGGGTCGGGTGAGATAAAATTTGTCCCGCCTTTGTCCGAGGCCCGCACGTAGTGCAACTGCACATGGGCGCTTGTGCATCGTTGATGTCGGGCGCCGCAGGGCGCTGAGGGGATAATCTTGATGGCAAGGGACGCAATGCTGCAGCGTGCTATGGACATGCGCCGTGGCCTTGCTTATCCTGAAGGCTGCGAGCGTGATGTGTCGATGACGCGGCGTCTTTCGCGCTTGTATGGAGAAGCCATAGCATAGGCTGACACCAATGTTCAGCGGTAACACAGTGGCAATTGACGAATGAGAGTCGAGGGCATATTTTTGGTGCGGCAGACGGAAAGGTGGGGATTTGGGAGGGTCAACCCAAACTGGCGCCATGTCCGCGGTTGATCGAAGGAGTACAAGGAGCGGTTTGCGGAGGGTCATAGATGTTCGTGGGGTCGAGTAGACACAGGTGAGGAAACTGATCGATTGAGGACGACAGGCTCGAAGGAGTTTCGTGGATATGCATGCGTAGCTATGGTGTTGCAAAAGAGCACAAGGCCGTCCTTCCTCTACGGGGAAATCAACCGCGATAACATGGTTCTGACGAGTCGGCACGGTGTCGTCGCTGTTCGACTGCTGCTCAAGTGTCGCTCCTCCGCCGATGCATGACGACTTCGGTCTTTGGAGAATCCGGGGGAGATGGCTGTGCATATGCGCTCGGGACAACTGGAATGCGGATGAGTCTTGTTGAGACTCTGGCCGTCGTCAGCTTGCGCATGTCGGTAGTTTGTCCTATAGTGAGTGGTAAGGGGGATCCAGATTCGTCGGGACTGAATATCTGATACGTGTTCCCCATCGGGCAGTCGGTGAGACAACGAAGAGGACTGGTTCAAGAAAATGCCGCACCATTGTCGGAGAGCGGAGTGTAACTCGTGAAGGCGACTTTGTGTGACTTTCGTCCCTGCTGACAGCGTCGGTTCAGACGCAGAACAAGAGGATTTCGTACGTAGAAATGACGAGAGGATCGGACCCGAAGAGACGTGAGACGACGCTACGGGTCGCAAGAGCTAGGGAGCCGACGGCTCATGCGACACGGACGGACCATCAGGCGCTGAACCGCCTCGTAAGATGTTGACATCGAGAGTGGACTGAAGACCCCGAGAATTCTGCATATTGAATTTCAGAAGAAAAAAGCCGGGCGGATTATGGACATCAAAGTACCTTGGATTTTCTTCACATGACGACGTACCAAAGGAGTTGCCGTCCAATTTCGCGTATCTTTCTCTTTCTGTCCCGCTGATCGAGAGGAGCAGCACCTCCGCATCCCTGCGCGTGTAATGGTCCGAAATCGATGGAATCCTGTTATCCCATGTTGCTCCTGCACCTTTCCCCCACCACAGAGAGTGTCAACGAGGTGAACATAAGACATTACCCAAATTTCTTCGCACTTTTAGTATGGCGCGCCCCACCATCGCCCCCAATGGAATACACAGGCACCAGCTGTATGCGTAAGAGGGCCGTTGGCCTTCGGCAGACGCCAAAACCATTCCCGCCTTGTCGCGCCACAGTACTTCTGCCGGCGATTACCGTGGGGGTGAAATCTCGCGCATCTCAACCTTATCCTCCAAGATGGTCGGTCGCATCACCAGCATCACTATTGAAACAGCCATGCGTTCCGCGGAAATACATTGATCACCCACAAGCTATACGAAGGAAGGATGAACCTAGCTTCAAGTCAGTTTGATCGTCAGCTGATCTCCACGTATCGTTGCTTCGCGGGTAGACCTGTATGTATCATGGACCTAGATACGGCCACTGTAGCATGGGCGTTACGCCGCACCCGAGGAGGACGTCGGAGTGATGGGGTTGGATTGCGTTCGTGTCAGTGACACCGAGTAGCCCTTGAGATGTGCACTTTTGTTGACGTCGCTCCAAGAGTTGGGCGTGCAAGCGAGGGAAAGGGATGCGGCGACAGCTTCCGTGACTTCCCAGCAATCGATGCGAGCTGATGTAGAATTCGAAATTCGATCCCACCAACGACTTGAGTTGACAAAGAGGAACAAGAGCACTAAAACGTACTGATATAGTGCTTATTATGGGTCTGGCGCGCGTCAGGGTAAGATCGTCTCTAGAAGTTGGTCGCGATCTCATGGCAAATTCCATAGGCGCTTCACTGACCGGCGTAGCGCTGGCACCTGTTCGTCGGTGTCGTAAGTTCGTCGTCTGTATGCATGAGAAGTACAACGAACATTGAACAGACGCACGTAGCCACCTCCGCCGCGATGCAACTGGGTGGGCTTTGCACGTCCATATCTCATGACCCTGCTTCGACAATGATGCAACTATGAAGGATAAAGTCACGGGCGCGCGGGAGAAGACGATAGCCTCCTTCCATGGCTAGCTGTTTGAGAATACCAGATACTGGTGGCCTAAACGCAAAGCGCCCAACTCACACAGTTCCTTCGCTGACAGTTCCCAAGAGACGCCCTATGATAGAGTGTGAAACGGTGAGGTACTTCAAGCCTCTATGACACGTAGAAGGGTCGCAGCGAGCGTCGAGCTGGGCGGAGTCCGAGGAGGTGCTCGTTGAAGCTTGAAATCTCAGTCAAAGGGTCGTCCGCGAGTAAGTTAACTGCCAGTGCAAGTTGGCGAGCGTCGCGCCCGCTTGAGCGCCGGCCGGCTGCCGCAAATAACGTCGACATTACGTAACACGATTATCGGGTAAGTTCGGAGGACCACTGCCCCGAGTATCCCCGGCAGACGTTCTCTCGAGATAAACGTTCCCTTCCTCTAACTTGAGTTGCAGTCTTCCGCTCGCGCAGTCGACCTCCGATCAGTCTGACTTTGTTGCTTCAGAAGTAGCTAAATACGCTAGAACAAGCTGATCCCTACTTGCCACAGGATACGCCTTGATGGGGACCATTACCGGGGCTTCCTGCCTCTGCTCTCGCACCATGCAATGTGCACCCTCCACTGATCTTCGGGTACTATAGGTCGTTGTCGAGGCCTCCCTTGGGCCTCCCCGTGCAATTCATAGGACTCCCAGTATCGTACTATTCATCCTGAATTTGGGCTTAATTCGTATTCACCAGCCGTGCATCAACCCACCTCGAACGCGTGGAGTGATGTCGGAGCCATTCAGCCTGGAGGCATCACGACCTGACCTCCGCCCATTCAATGACCATCGATCTCCAGGTGAATCGTGCTTCGCAGCGGGCAACCCCGTGTTCCATACAGCATCTTTCAGGCAATCCGGGACCCAGATGCGTGACTTTCCTCGCAGCCCGACTTCCGCAGCGCCTTTGCTTACCCCTGACCCAGGATGAGCACACATGTGAAGATAACCTGTTTGGCGAGTAGGAGATTAGATAGGTTCTGGCCTCATGCATGATTATACGGGCAGGTGATCTTCTTGCAATGGCTCCTCCTGAGACGCACAGATCTTTCTCTGATTAAGCTGCGCTAGCTGTGCACCGCGACTCGCACACGCGAACCTCATCTTTAACATATGATTCTTGTGCATGGCAATTTAGCGATAGCCTTGTCGTTCAGAACTTGACATAGTACTGTAATTTTTTTTTTCGCAGATTTATGGATAGGACAGGATAGGATAGGATAGTACACCGCTATGGTCCCTTGGATGTCGAAGGAATATAGGTTATAGATTCGACGGTTGATCTGAGAACTCTGGGCCAACCGCGCCGATCGAACCGCGACGAGTTGCCTAACCACTTAGTACCTTCACCTCTGCCCCAACCTCTACCTGACCATCCTCAGGTCTCATTCCCGTCGATATCAGCTATCAAGCAGCTAGACTTGGCTCAGCTTGACATAGCTCACCTACATTGGCGTGTACGGTGGCGACCAAAATCACGATCTACTTGACCGGCCTCTAGTCGAGTAGAGTCTGGCGGCGAGTCGGCAAAGTATCGACTTCTGACCGCCATTAATTGTCCTCTAGCCGGCTTGACACGCATTATTTCCAGTATATCGTGCACACTGCAGCGTGACAACCTCGCGGACTCGCTGTTCCGCCCGACCTCACGCGCGACGCGTGGCTTCCATGCAACACGACTAAGGCTTGCTGCTGGGACTTGTCGCCAGCATGTGCACCTCTGCCATGTGTTGTGCAGTGCAATCTAAACGGATAGGGCCGGTACTGGGATCCTCTTCACATATGAAGCCAGCTATCTACAATAAGGCTCCTCCCGTCCGTATCATATCCCAACTCCGTGCGTTTTTCTGCCCTTTGATCATTGACTTTTCTCTCTTCCACCACGGCCTCGTGTTCCTCATCGACACTCCTCAAAGCGTCGCCCTCTTAACTTATACGCCATGAGTTCTCCCCAAACACGACGTCCAACTGCACCCAACGGTGGCCCGGCGTTACCGAGACAGCATGGTGGCGATGCTCGCACAAAGTCAACGTATAACTGGCCTTTTCGCTCGAACATCCCTCGTCAAAACGTAAAGCGCACGGCGAGTGACGCTCAAAAGCGCAATTTCTTTGGCCTTAGTGAAATAGTGCAGGTCGTGGCTAACGTACGTGCGCATCATATACTCGTGTTCTTCATATCTGACCTGCGATTGTCACACCCCACCCCACCTCGTTTCATCCCCGACCTCTACTGCAACTCCGACGACTCCTTTCCTCTCCTCTCTCCTCGACCTCTGGCTGCATTATGTCTTTTACGTCCTCCACGCAACAGCCCGCATCTACACTACGCTCTCTCACCGAGTCGCGGCGCCTGTTGGAGGAAGCCCGTCGGGAGATCGCCGAGGGTCGTGAGCGCGCACAGCTCCGCCCGTCGCACACCTTTTCTCGTTTACCGGACTTCTTTCCGCGTCCTGCAGAATTGCAGGCCGTAGGACGTGTTCTGGATGAAGAACCATGTTTCACGGTCCTGTTTGGTGCTAGCTCCGTTGGGAAGGTGTGCTCACAACCAAGTACCAATTTTATGTCTTCACTGATCCCTCTATCGCAGACTGCACTCCTGAGGCAGTTACTGACCGCTGATAAATATCATGTTCTGCATTTCGACCTTCGGATCGCCGGCTTCGCAGACCTCGACAGTCTCTACATTAGCCTCAGTCAGCAGATGGAGCAGTACTTTGGCTACATCGCGCAGACTAAAGGCTACGAAGATTTTGAGAAGGAGTCATGGGGCTTCAAGGTCCGAAGTCTTCGTCGTGCTATCACTAATTTCACATACTCATGCATGCGATCCATCAGCACGACCGGCTTTACGTCGAACGCCGGCTCCTCGAATCCAATGGACAGATCAAAACTAGTGACATCGCTCGTCTTATGGAACTGTTTCAGGTGTGTACATAGTTTCTTCACGCGCGCATTTTTCACGTGTCACCAAATTTATCTATCGCTTACTGTTCTATTCAGAGCTCTCTCTTGAAATATCGAGAATTCGTACCTGCAGACCCATCAGAGGAGGGAGGGAAGCCACCGTCCGAGCAGGTCACAACCAAACAGCCAATTTCGCAACAAAGTCGTGGGAAGAGGTCGAGGTGGTGGCGTTTCGGTTCGTCCACCCATAACGAGAAGCTCAGTCCGGTCATGCAAGAATCTCCGCCGCCGAGATCCTCTCAAGCGAATGAAAAGCCTGTTGAAAAGCCTGCGAAGAAGATGCCAGTATTGTTCCTGGATGAGGCACATAAATTGTACGTTCACGTAGAACCTGTTCTAGGGCTTTATATTGACGGCTTCTTAGACCTGGGTTGATTCAGTCCACAGAAGCAATGAAGTCGCTTCTCGACTCGATGCTCGTGCTAACCAAGCAAGATCGATTATGCCATGTCATCCATGCAACGAGTGATCCATTCTACCAGACGTGGCTTCGTCAATTGAACGTCATGCAACACTGTAAAGTAAGCCTTCTCGTGGGATCCTCTATGTTTAGAGACTATATATCATTTGTAAAGATCATCACCATTGGTGATTGTTCCAAGGCCGAGGCTCGTACGTTCTACGACGAACGGATTCTACCGAAGGTCCCCGAACGATTGAGGAGTGGTTTGGAGTTCGAGCGGCTATATGAGGCGTTCGGGGGAAGGTTAGTCCACTGGCAAGACTACGTTACCGACTATGGTGCGTCAACTTGTGATACAATTTATTTCCCAATAAGACTGAAGGTGGTGGAACAACGCTAGTCAATTCCAATGGACATCTCGAAAGTGAGTGGAATCTAGTGAACATATATTTTAGCGCTTAGCTCGTTTCCATCAGTCCATCAATGCTCGCACTTCATTCAAGCGCACGCCCTCCTCAATCTTCACATCATCCACTCCTCTCAAACTCCTCAGCTGTCAGAGCCCAAGCCAGCCCGGAGTCGGCGGACAAGCACGGCCACAGCCGTCCGCCAATCCACCGCCAACCCACCCGAGATTGCTCGCGGCGGGAGCGGATTCCCGATCTACTCGCCACTGACCGGGCCGCCCCGCAACCCGCACGCCAGCACTCCGCCCACGGAGCCTGGCTACGTATCCGACTTCACCGCCCTCCAGCTCCTGCGCGTCATGAGCCGGCTGACACAGCCAGGCGGGCGCGCGCTGCCCTACTTCATGCTGTGCCGCGAGTTCGGCGTGCGCGCGGTCGATGGCATGGTGCGCGGCCGCATCCTGGACCTGCGCTGGATGGAGCCGGTTACTAAGGAGGGCGTGGAAGGCGGCGAGCTGACGACGCCTAGTACTAGGTTCGATCCAAGTGGAGGCGCGAGCCGGAGGGTCAGCATTGGTGTGCACCTCGGCGCGTCGAGCAGCGGGACTGCGTTCATGAGCGGCGATTCCGTGGATTTGGATGGGGAGGCATTTGAGGTGGAGGAGCGGGAGGTCGGCGTCCTTCCGGATGAAGAAGAAATCTTTGGGCCAAAGGTCATGCCTGCCACTCCGATCATGCGGTATGCGATGAGAGAGGTGGTGGCAGAGTACGAAGACACACGCTC
The DNA here is from genome assembly GCA_022160305.1 of Artomyces pyxidatus. Lineage (NCBI taxonomy): Eukaryota > Fungi > Basidiomycota > Agaricomycetes > Russulales > Auriscalpiaceae > Artomyces > Artomyces pyxidatus. Next base: position 89,587 of record MU277249.1, on the reverse strand, counting down.
GGTCTCGGAGTACGCTTCGTTGTCAGATGTGGAGGAGTACTGACCGTCTCTTGTCGCTTGTCAGTGGTCGTTCACACGCACTGGAACGCACCTAAGCATTGTTTGTTCTTCATCGTAACTTATATCGCTGTATGTACTGTACATACCCTTCCTCTTGACATGCATCGCACACGACCCGATGTCCATTCATGTATCTATACACGCAACTTGTACATTACGCAGCATGCCGGTCATGAGTACTCTTTAGTTTCTTCGATACATCCTCTGACTGCCTGCTAGGTCTGACGCATATCCCCTTGACGCAGGGGCTTATTGCAATTCTGCGTAACGGACATCTGCATTCGCTTCTAGCCAAGCTAGCCATTTCTTAAGGTAGGATCCGCCGTGTTGAACGGTGGAAGAGTCGCCGACGACGCACTGTCATCCAAAGTTCAGTTCTGATAAACATTCGTACACGAGACAACTTACTAGATGCCGTCGCGCCCGCGTCATAGCGACTACAGAAAGAGACGTCAAGCGAATGGTAGACGAGTCACGGAAACCCCGATTTACGCACCGTTAAGTCGCCGCTTTTCCTTGAGGAATCCCACTTCCCTCTGACAATTCGTCAGGGAGTGCCGCGGACCCTTCACATAGGAGATTGCTCACTTTCTCGTTACTGCGCACAAGGCTGATGACAATCGCTTCCTTCTCCCGTCCTTGCATTCCATCTACGGTGCCGACTTCCAAATGTGCGCCAAAGAGAGGTCGAAGTAACGAAGTGAGCAGCGTAACTTGGGCTTGGTAACTAAAATATAGACGCGTGAGACACAATCGTTCACAAATTGTGAGATGAGACCCACGGAGTGATCACGGCGATCTGCCCTGGCGTGACACCGGCTTGGATCTGCGCAGAAGACGTAAGCAAAAGTATTTGTACAGTATCCAACATACCAGTTGTTCAACCCAATTCTTGACCACAGTTGCCTCGTTCTCGTTACACCGGCTTCCTTCGTCCCCATCGCCTTCAAGCCGTTCAAAGTACTCGCACCCGGCGGTATCGAAAAACACGACCGGTGTTCCCAGAATCTCCTTCTCGTCTTCTTCTGATGAAGCAGCTGTGTTTGGCAGATCACGCAGAAGGTGAGAGGCTACAGAAGGGTGAGCGCTGAGCTTCGACGAGTACATGACCTTCGATGGGAAGGCGGCAATTTGTTCGTGCATACTAATCAGACACAGACAATCAGTTGAGGTTAGAGGGCGGGCGGAGTCCGGGCGTGCTCACCGATACTGGACCGTTAGCATGCGCTTGATCCCTGGGCCGTACATTTTCTCTAAGCGTTCAAACATAGTCGTCTCTAAAGTGCGAGGCGGGCGCAAACCAGTCTTCTCTTGTCTCTGAGGCTTCTTGTCTTTGGGAGTCGTTTGGGGTTCAGGCTCGGATTGAGCTACCAACTGTAAGCTGCCGCCGCCAGCAGTCGTTTGGGTATCATCATCTGCAGAGTTCGACTCCGAGTCCGAGTCTGAATCCGAGTTGTTGACACCATCTGCGCCCACCAATTTCGCTTCTATTGCGCGCGAATTTCGATCCGGACTCTTTTTCGATACCTTCGTATCCCTGTTTTTGGCTGTAAAGTCCTTCGGCTTGGTGCCTTTTTCTTTTTCTTTCCGCGACTTGTCAAGGGAGAGAATCGTAGGAGGAAGCTGCTTCGGATCTCCCGCGAGGATGAGTTTGTTAGCTTTTAGTATGGGAGTCCAGCAGACCTGGCGGAAGCATCTTAATAGTCACACTGATTTTCCAGAAATTTCACAACGTACGGCTTCCAGAGCTTGGGTGGCCTCGTCGATGATAACTACATCGAATTTGTGGTTGCGAAGCTGCCTCCCTCCAGCTGAGTGGCACGTGGCCAGGACGATCTGCAATCTCGTTCGTAACAAATCCTTCGGCATATCTGATCAGACGCACCTGCGACTCCGCGAGAACAGACTTGACGACGCCGCCTTCCCTCTGACGGTATCTTGAGACAATGCTGAATGGCAAGTATCGCGAAGAAAGGCGATCACCCACTCTTTCCGCAGCGCACGCACGTCTTCCCAAAGTTTCTTCCTCTCAAGTCCCCGCGGGGACCTTCCCTTGGCGCTCTTTCCCTTTCCTGACAAGGTGTCAAGGGCGACTTGCAGCTCATCTTTCACGTCTCGCGCCAGCGCTGCCTGCACGGACGGAGTCCCTTTCAGTCCCGAAGCACTCACCCCAGAGGGTGGCTGAACATACCTGATCAGACCGTCCGGCTTTGACGTCTAACGTGCTCTCCAAGATACCTTCGTTAGCCATGACGCGCGCAGGGTGTCCGATGCGCGTGACTTTCACGGGCTCGCCCTTGTCAGGCGTGGGTAGCGCTAGAAGGCGCTCCAAGATATTGTCCACTGACAGATTGGATGCGCCGCATACAAGCACTCGCTGTGCCTTTGCATTGTTGGACGTGACAGACGTAAGTTGACGGATGATCTCAATCAGAGTGTGCGTCTTTCCAGTACCTGGGTTAATAAGTGAGTACATGCCAGCGTTCACGAAGGGTGTCGTTAGACTTGCCTGGGGGTCCATGAATGCAAGCGATCTCGGGGGACTCGAGTGCGAACTTCACGGCTTCTTTCTGACTCTGGTTCAGAGAATCGTCAAAGAAAACGAGGTCTTGCGTGCGCAAGCTTGGCGAGAGTTTGGCGATGCCCAATAAAGTCTCTGTCAGACGCGTCAAGTCGGGTTTCGGACTATCTCCATCCTATTGTCCGTCTAATCATGGATGGAAATTGAAGACGGGCTTAGTGCGTACTGTAGCTCCGGTGGCTGAGGTTGGAATCACTGTCCGCTCCAATTGATCAAGTGTTTTCTCCATTCTGGACGAAGCTTGTAACGCATCTCAAGTCACGATGACAAGAACTAACTCGTACCTGTCATATGTAACACTATTCGCGAGCTTCACAACGCGACATCGCTCAGGTAGATCCAGATCATCAGAGTTTGAATCGGAGGCATCCACTGCGATCACAATACGAGTGTCCGAGACCTTTGATATAGAAGATCTACTACTCAGCGTGACCATGAAAAGCGTAGAATTTTACCTTGTACACTACGCCTTCCGCGGTATGGGCAGACTTGCCTTCAGCGGTCGCCTTCTTGGCCTTAGCCGTCTTCTTTGAAGAACCGCCTGCGGATACATTCTCTTCTATTCGAGCTAAATCGCCGGGTCTGTGTTCATGTAAGTCGAGCTAATTACCAAAAAAAAGCTACATACCGGATGGTGTGGGGAGGAAACACAGGGCTTGTGTGGTACGCCGTCGGACGCTCTAGTTCCACGAGTCTACCAGTGTATCAGAGGTGCTGACCAGGAAGGTGGTCAAAAAGCCCCCACGTCTTTCCCCCTAGACCAATAGAAATTGCTGCGACTCCCAGGCCGTTGAGAGCCAGGCCTTTTTGTTCGAGAAGCTTGGGACCACAATTGGAGAGCAGGAGCGAACTACGCTCGATTTCTGCTGCACGTTCCTTGGCCAATAGCTCACGGTGCCTGCCTATGAACGCAGCCAGATCTTGCTCTTTGGTTGTCATTTGTCACTAAGACGAGGTTCAAGGCGCTATTGGCGCGATACCAGAACGCAAAACGACTGAGATCGACTGACGGAGTTGCGTAGCCTTCACTGGCAAGCTGTCGTCGACCACTGGCCGGCCCGGAAAGTACCGCCGGGCCGAGCGGCGAGCGGTCCCACGGATACTGTTCGATGTCCCTCTTCCTGCTCGCATTCACCCCACGTTTTGTTTGAGATCGCGAGAACTTCAGAGGTGATGAGACACATCTCTATTTAATAGGGCTGTATGGCAGTATCTGGTTTGTATGACGACACCTCGCGATGGCTCGCAAGCGCCGTGGACGCCATGCAGGCACAAGGACAACTAGCTACCTGCACATCCTCGATGGCGTCAGACGATATCTATCAACGTAGCATTTGGCGCTCGGCGAAACAGCTATCGAAGTAGTGCAGATGTGAATCATTGAATGAGTTCTGTCAGGTTCCGTCACGCTCGATGCCACTGAGACCGTCAGCTGTAACGCAACAGTAACCGCCTAACAGCGCATTTCGTGCGAGATAAAAGAGTGGCGCACACCCGCCCCAGGAACCTGACAGTAACAAGGACAACGACGCGCAAACGACGTGAATAAGTCATGCACTTCGAGTCTAGACATAGAGGTAGAGGGACAGAGAGGCCCTTCTGCGAGCTGATATCATGTTTCATCTTCGGTCCTCCTGACTGATAGTGCCAAGCAAAACGAGGACGCCGGCAGGGTTGCGGCAGGAGTGGACAGACAATTCTGTGTATAATCGGCTATCGTCGGCAATCTTGTCCTGTTGACGGGGCGTACCTGATGCAGCAACGGGTTTTTGAAGAGAGAAATGTGAGTCGAGCGGGGACGGTGAAGTGCAGGAGAGCGCCGTTTGAGCAAATAAGTTGATGTTGGGATGATGGTCGCCGCAGGGGGCGCGAACGGCAACCGTTTCGGGATTTGCGATTTTCCTTTTACGGGATAATGGGCTATGCCGTGTTCGGCGTGCAGAGACCGAAGTTATTGAGCGCGTCTCGCTAGACTCTTCCAGTCCCTCGACCTTCCAGCGTGTCCCTCCTTTCTTCCACCCACCACACAGTCCCTCCTTACCCCCGACATGGCCCCCGTCACAGTCAAGAAAATTTGCTGCAGTGCGTGTTCCACCTTCGGTCCTCTCCAATCTCTACTCACTCCTCTAATCAGTCGGCGCTGGATATGTCGGTATGTTGAACGAGTTTCAACCATCGCGATGTAATTTCTGAGCATAGTCAGGTGGACCTACATGCGCCGTCATCGCGCTTAAGTGCCCGAACATCATAGTCACCATCGTTGACCTCAACAAGTCGCGTATCGACGCCTGGAACAGCCCCGACTTTAGCCTGCCCATCTACGAACCAGGTCTCGTCGATGTGGTCAAGGAGGCTCGTGGTCGCAACCTTTTCTTCTCCACCGATGTCGACAAGGCCATCAAGGAGGCCGACCTCATCTTCGTCAGTGTCAACACGCCGACGAAGAAGAGCGGTGTTGGTGCCGGTTTCGCAGCCGATCTGAAGTACGTCTTGAGTTTTGCCATCTCACATGGATCCCCGTTGGGTTTTGTGAGCGCGTACGGGCGTACATCACGAGGACGAACGTTCCCAACGAGAAGAAATGCCTTTCTCTATTCTTCCAACATCACACGATTTTGCGTTACTTCTTCTTGCAACGCGCTTCGAGGACATCGTCCGATTCACAGAAGTTTTCTTCAATTCATTGACTCCGTCTTCACGTGCTGCCGTAACTTATCGTCTTCTTTGATAGTTACGTCGAATCCGCGACGCGTCGTATCGCCGCCGTCGCAACTTCCTCCAAGATCGTAGTCGAGAAGTCTACTGTGCCTATGCGCACCGCTGAATCGATGCGCACCATCCTGGAGGCAAACTCCAAACCCGGTCTCCGCTTCGACATTCTCTCCAACCCCGAGTTCCTTGCCGAGGGCACCGCCATTTCCGACCTCTTTAGCCCAGATCGTGTCCTGATTGGCTCTCTGCAAACCCCAGAGGGTCTTGACGCGTGCCGATCACTCATCGAAGTCTACGCGAACTGGGTGCCGTGAGTCTCATCCCAAACCCTCTATCGAATGACGCGCCGTTGACGCATATATGCGCTTCTCAGCAAGGAGCGCATCCTCACGGTCGGCCTGTGGTCGTCGGAGCTCTCGAAGCTTGCCGCGAACGCGATGCTCGCGCAGCGTATCTCCTCCATCAACGCGCTCTCTGCGATCTGCGAGGCGACGGGCGCGAACATCGACGAGGTCGCGCACGCCGTCGGCCGTGACTCGCGCATGGGCCCCAAGTTCTTGCGCGCGTCGGTTGGCTTCGGCGGCTCGTGCTTCCAGAAAGACATCCTCAACCTCGTGTACCTCAGCGAGAGCCTGCACCTCCCCGAGGTCGCGGCGTACTGGCGCCAGGTTGTCATCATGAACGAATATCAGAAGCGCCGGTTTTCGAAGACCGTCGTGGACACGCTGTTCAACACCATTACTAACAAGGTGCGCGTTTTTCATGTGTGTATTGCGACTTGATCTTTATGAGATGTTGTTTGTAGAACATCACTGTCCTAGGCTTTGCGTTCAAGGCTGACACCGGCGACACGCGCGAGTCCGCCGCCATCACCCTCATCCGCGATTTCCTCTCCGAGCGGGCACACGTCACTATCTACGACCCTCAAGTTGAGGAGGCGCAAATCTGGTACGACCTCGCAGAGGCTATCCCGGATACACCCATCGAGCAGAGTACGTGCCCTGTCTGACGGTTTCTGCGGCTTCTCATTGATATATGTCCGCAGTCAAGAAGCAGGTCACAATCGCACCGAATGCCCTCGACGCCGCGAAGAACAGCGAGGCAGTGGTGATCGCGACGGAGTGGAAGGAGTTCATCGACATCGACTGGAAGGCGGTGTACGACACCATGAACAAGCCCGCGTTCGTATTCGACGGGCGCATGATCCTCAACGCGGATGCGCTCCGCCAGATCGGCTTCAAGGTGAGTATCGCGGTTAACCTCCAACTGAGCCCGATTGCTCACTGTGCATGCGTGCAGGTCAAGACGATCGGCCGCGGAGAGAAGATCTGAGCGCCGTGCGCGCCGCACCTCTTAGAGTCCGCTTCGATGGACACTTACTGCCTGTGATGCTTGCTCGTCGCGCCTTACTAGATAATACATAAAATCCGTTGGATGGATGTGCAGATCGGACTGTATACGTACCTACTTCTCTCACCTTACCGCTAGAGTAACTCTTATTAGCCTGGATAGATTGTCGCTGGCTGGTGTTACTGTAGAGGACATACCCCTCTTCCTCAGTCGTCCCGCGTCCGTTCGCTCGTGAGTGCCACCGTTTGACATACAGTAGGTACAGGGAACAGTTTTTGTTGTTGTTCGAAGGCCTGCAGGCCGAATTCGACTCGCAATAGAGAGGATTCGCCCGAATAATTGCCAAGGTTTTTTGTCATTAAGCGGAGCTGTGGTTTGCACTAAGGCGAAGCCCCATCGACAGTTGCCACGCCTTCCCTCGTCCCACTCAACACCAACGCGGCACCACTTCGTCCTCGCTCAGATCTCAAGCACCTTTATTATAGTAGTGCTAGGTATTACTACGCCGTCGCAGTATTAATCCGGGCGAATCCTCTCTAATTAGTGTAGATGATTTTACTTGTCTCTGGTTACTCATATGCAGTGAGAAATTCGAGATGCGAATATTATCAAGAATACTTCACCCCGCGCGCTCTTTCACCCTGCACAGTGACATAGGCTGGACCCCGCAAAATCATACGCTCCGAGTGGTCGAATGTGGTCCAGAACGGCGCTGCTCCAGTGCGTCATGCCGTAGCGCGCAGACCCGTGAGAGTGGATGCCGACTTTCCCAGAGATAACGGCAGACAAGAGAACGATGCCGCTGCTGGACGCCAGAATGTAGTGCGGTTTGGAGAGCTCTGCGGGCCAGTAAGTGCCATTATAGCAAAGGCTTCGTGCGTCACCCTCGAAGGTAGGGCGATGGGGTTGGGGGCCGCTGCCTGGTACCACATGGCCGCGGTCCTGGCGATGCTCAGATTGAGGTAGCATGTGAGAGATTGCCCTGCAGGGACAAAGACGAATTGAATGTACGCAGGACTGTCCTGCAGCTTGCAGGTGGCGGATGCAGACGAAAGTAAACGGCAGACGCTCGCGACGAGCGGCAAGAAGACCTCCTGCCACAGTTGCAAGGGCTTGATCGCATTGCGTATGGACAACTCTGCTTTAGTCAAAAACCCCGATGTTCCAATGTGTTCAGGAGAGGACGGTGAGACCGCAATGACCGTTGGGCTGTTGCAATTTGCCATTGCTCGCGCAACACAAGCTGAGGATCGACCATCCGGCGGTACGGCTATAGGTACAGTCAGTACAGGACATGACTGGAAGATAGATTCGTTCAGTACTGGACCGCGCGTGTATAAGTATATGTGGTACTTTGCTGATACTCACGCTCCCTTGGTCCCGATTGGGGTCTCCCTATCTTCCCTCCTTCGACCTCCATTCGACCTAACAAAAGATCAAGGAACGCGACCTGACCCGCTCAGATTACCTGGGTTGGTGCATGAACGAGTACTCCCGAGGCAGTCGGGTTCTCAACATTGACCAGTAAAAGGTCAGTCAGTCATGCATGGCTGGAGCTCGTAGAAAGATACTGTTTCGCTGGGCAAAGATCCACGTCTCTAGTGAGAGGACACGAAGATGAGAAATGGATCAAACTGAGCGGCGGCTCGGCAGCGGAGTCGAGAGCGGGCGAATAAAGAAGGTTATTCGCACGGTGTCGGCAGGAGAGCTTGGGAGCGTCCGAGACCGCCCTTTCCCCCATAGATTTACTTATAGTCGTCGCCCAAGCTCGTCGTCCTTCTCTTCCCTCGTCGACATCCACGACGACGAGCGAGACAGCGTCCACGTCTCTCAACGTCCTCTGACATGCCGTCGAACATCGCGCTTAACCCCCCTACTCCTACGAAGTCTATGTTCAAAAGAGCACCCATGGCATCGGCCAAGTCCTATCTGTCAGCCCTATCCCAGGCGGACGCTCGTGCAAGAGCACACGGTGCAACCCCCACGTCCACCCCAGCCCTCTCCCTATCGTCCTCCGTCACGTCCTCTTCCGAAGACACCGTCCTGAACGACGCCGAGCTCGACAACTACGATGGCCTCGCACTCCCCTCAGTGCCGCCGACCTCTGAGCAGGTCTTCCCGACAATTCACTCCGAATTTGGCCACTGCTCCAACGAGAACTATAGGTATAGGTCCGCCCATCCCGCTGGCAAGCCCCTGCACAATCTCGAGGAAACCGACCCGCCCTACTATATTTTGATCACCACCTATCTCAGCTACATCTTCCTCATCTGCCTCGGTCACTTGCGGGATTTCGTTGGAAAGCGACTCACGCCTGCTTTTTATCGTCACCTTCTCCCTTACGATGTGAGTCCCTCCGTTCCTTGTCTTTTTCTTCTTGGTTGTCGGGACGCGGTGCTGGTGGTTTTGTGACGACTCCATCTTGCACATGGCACGATTCGCTTTTTTAGCAAGGATGTGTTCTCCCTACCCATTTCCTCATGGGTGATTCAACTCTCTGCGATCGGCTGTGCCACGTCTTTCTGGGATCACCGCAGCTTCGTGATTGCAGCATACGTTATGTGATTTGTGTGCGCGTGGGTCGTATGACCAATGTCTTCGAAGACGACTTTCAGAACCGCAGTCGCTCACCTTACGTTGGTTCTTACTGACGCCCTTTTCTTTAACAGGGTTACGCGCCCCTTAATTCTGATTTCGATTCGTTCTATACACGCCGCCTGAAGACTCGCATGGACGACTGTTTCTCGACTCCTACGACGGGCGTCCCTGGACGCACCATTATGCTCTTGGACCGCTCCACGACAGATTACAACATCACTCACACATTGACTGGTACTCGGACGCGGGGTCTGAACATCTCGTCCTACAATTATCTCGGGTTCGCACAAGCCCGTGGTGGATGTGCAGATGCAGTGGAGGAAGGTATTCGTCGCTATGGTGTGTCGACATGCGGTGCACGGCTGGAGGGCGGCACATCGGAGCTACACATCATGGCTGAGGCCCTTGTTGCACGGTTCGTCGGGCAAGAGGACGCTCTTATCAGTTCGATGGGCTTCGCAACCAACTCAACCGTCATCCCAGCCCTTGTCAGCAAGGGTTGCCTTGTTATCTCCGACGAGCTCAATCATGCGTCCATACGTTATGGTGTTCGTCTGAGCGGTGCTAGTGTGCGCATGTTCAAACACAACGACATGGAGGCCCTTGAATCGCTATTGAAGGAGGTCATTAGCCAGGGTCAACCGAAGACGCACCGGCCATGGAAGAAGATCTTGATCATCGTGGAGGGACTCTACAGCATGGAGGGCACTCTCGTCAATCTACCGGTCATCATGGAGCTCAAGAAGAAGTACAAAGTGTGCAATGTTTATGCTTGTAGCTGACCAAAGCTCACATACTCTCTAGTTCTACCTCTTCATCGACGAGGCGCATTCGATTGGTGCATTGGGTCCGCACGGTCGCGGCGTCGCTGACTATTTCAGTGTCAACCCTCGACATATCGATATTCTCATGGGCACGTTTACCAAGTCCTTTGGTGCTGCGGGTGGATATGTCGCCGGCAACAAGATACTCATCGATCGTCTCCGCTTGCGCGCGCACGGTGGTGTTTACGCCGAAGCCATGACGCCTCCCGTCCTCATCCAGGTCGTCGCAAGCATGGCTAGCATCATGGGCGTGAGCTCACCGGTTCCTCAGCTCAAACATAGCCAGAATTCCTCCGTCTCCTCAGCATCTACCATCGGCCTCATCGAGTCTGCGGAACATCACCCCGGCCCTGCACTTCCGTCGCAGCTGCCGCCGTGGATGGACCTCCCTCCGATGATGCGCGACGGCAGCGAGGGCCAGACGCGTCTGCGCCGCCTTGCCTTCAACTCACGGTACCTCACCCGCGGGCTCACGAAGCTCGGCTTCATCTTGTACGGCCACTCGGACTCGCCGATCGTTCCCCTGCTGGTGTTCCACCCAGGCAAGATGGCTGTATTCCACCGCATGATGCGCGCGCGCGCGACACCCATCGTCGTGGTCGTGGTTGCATACCCCGCGACCCCGCTGGTGACGTCGCGCGTGCGCTTCTGCTTGAGCGCGGCGCACACGAAGGAGGATATCGACACGATATTGAAGGCATGCGACGAAGTCGGGGACGCGCTGGACTTGAAGCACATGCCCGGCGAGCGGTGGCCGCTGCAGCGCATTATGGACAGCGCGGTCGAGCTCGTGAACATGCGGGACGACGAGTGAGGGGGGTGGCAGCCACGAACAGACTACAATTACAATACGGCGACTGACGAATGTATAGAAATCTCGATGACTGGAGCGTCGTGCTTTTGCAGGTCGTTTCCTGCTTATAGTTTCCTCTGATTTGTTTTGCAACATAGTTTCAGCTAATTTCTACGGGCTTGCGACGTTACATGGTCACCAATATATCCGACGTTTGCAGCCCTTGCGCGAGTGGTTGATAGGCATTCTGCACTCTACAGGATGTTGTTGATGGTAAGGAACGATGTGATGTTGACTGTGTTCTAGGAGGGCGCTGACGAAGATCATGAGGTTGGTCCGGCCTTGTTCTGACACGATCTCAATCTAATTGTTGTTTCTATTACAGCGCGATGTGCACTTCGACTGTACAATATCCTCACAGCATCTTTTACCTGTCACCGAGACTATTGTACTCGTCATGTCGACGGCTCCGTGTTGTCGCCTCTTGCAGCAGCTCGCATGACAGCCCTGAAAACAACGTGGACTCGAGATTCAAGTTGTATAAAGCCGACCATGCTTGATGCGATGGCTCGAAGAACTCAAACGATCCATCCGAACGCCCCAATATGGCGACTCTCTCCTACTCACCGGCACCACCCGTACATGCTCGAGCGTCTCTACTCTACCGAAGGACTTTATGCGCGATGCGTTCGCCCAAACACTTCCTGTCGTATGCTTCCCGCAAGATGGTCAAGCCTCGGGAGAAGGCCATCGACAGGATTCCCTGCGAGCTATGGCAAGAAATCTTCCTTCTGTGCAAGGAGGATCGCTCCAACGCTCACCCGGAAAAGGATCACACCGCGCTGTTCCTCTCGCAAGTCTGTCGCTCCTGGAGGACGGCTGCCATCTTACACCCCCGTCTTTGGTCCAGCGTCATCTCCGTCACACACCAGGACAGTCCTGCCCGAGTACAGTTTGAACTAGCCCGAGTCCCAGCAGAGCAGCGTTTGCAAGTCCAAATCAAGTTCAGTGACCTGGATAACTCCAGGCTCAGCAACGAGCGCGTGGCCAGGGTGGTCCGAGAGGTGCTGGCGCCGCAGTGTTCGAGGTGGGATCGCCTCTCCGTCATGGCCTCGGCGCCGGTGGTGGCAGACCTCAGCAATAAGCTCCTCCTCACTCAGCCTCTAACTGAATTATCAAGCTGTACTATTGTAGTATGGGACGAGGACCGTTTCTTCGCGGAAAACCCCTGCGACATATCCTTCCTGCGCACAGCCACGTCACTGCGACGGCTCACATGCAACACCTGTGTGCCCAAATTGGACGCTTCAAATTCGCCCGAGCTGTCGCGGATACTGCCCAATATTTCAAAGCTCACGCTCAAGGATACGTACATGGAAAGCCCTCTCCAGCTGCACAAAATACTCTCCGCATGCTCGTCTCTAGAGCAGCTTGATCTCCTGGACTGTGCCTTCGAACATCTCTGTGTTGAAGGCTTCGGCGACAGGCTTGTGCTCCCCGAGCTGCGCTCAATCACCATTACCTCGCACAGTAGTCACAATCCCTGGAGACGGCATAACCTCAACTACGACGGAAGCTTCTTCTTGGACCACTTGGGAAGTGTAGCGCCAGATAAATGGACGATGAAAGTAAAAGGAAGGGCTACACAGGTTATCAGGGACTTTTTCGGTAGACAAGGATACGACGTAAACTTGGATTAATTTACTCTATAAAGCAATTCCAGTCGAAAACCTTCTTGACAATGAAGACGTTGCCTAGCTATCACACGTGCCCTTCCTTGACATCCATATGAACCTCTGAACGTACCTTCTCCGTCGGATGTCGTAGATCATCTGTTTTCCAACCCTCTTGGTTGTCCTTCGGTACCCGAACGAACAACAGATTAATGATGAGCGCTAACACGCAGAAACCGACTCCGAGGAAAATCGCGCCACGAAAGCCCTTGACAGGGTTCCTGCCGTTGTCGTTGAGCTGCGACTCGACGGTTCCTGCGAATCCAAGACCCGTAGAAAGGCCGTACGTCTGCAACACGCCGATCAGAGAGCCCGCGACGCCCTGCTCGTGCCGTTTGACCGAGTTCGAGGCGATCACCTGCCCCATCGTCGCGACGAAATCGGGCCCCATGCCCATGATGATCGCCGCCACAAATGCCTGCTTCCAGTACATCTGCTGCGCCGGCATCGTGCCGAGCAGGATGAGGGACGTCATGACGGCGAGCAGTCCGATACCTGTGATGTATTGTGCGGGGATTCGCGGGATGAGCCAGGCGCTGCAGAGCGCCATCAAGCCACCGACGATGATCAAGGGCGAGGTGGAGCCTGCAATGGCAAGGTTCGTGTAATGACGGATGGTCCTTTCCCAGACGGCCAAGTACCACAGGAGGCAGCCGAACGCCATGAAGGTGAGGAACAGAACGACAATGAGCGGGCCGAAGGAAGGGCGTGTCCATATTGTGAAAGGGAGGATAGGATGTTTGGCGACGCGCATTTCCCAGTAGCAGAACGCACCAAAGTGTAGCAGTGACACGATCAGGAGGATGTATTCATACGGTGTTTGCCATCCTACGGCCGGAGCTTGGCTAGAGTAAGGAAGGGTCAGCTGGTAGTGCGGTAAGAAACTGGGGAATTGCTGACTTCCAGACGAAATTGAAGAGAATAAGACCTCCGACGCCAAGGTATGCGCCGACGAAGTCGATTGAGCCGTCGCGGTCCACAGGATCGTCTGCCGGGATGGACAGATAAACGGTTGCAAACACAAAGGTTCCACTGATCGCACTGCAACAGATGTCAGCCGTACACTTGTCGAAGAGATACGTGCCACGTACAGGAAGAAGAACATCCACTTCCACGGCGTTAACTGCGCGAGCAAGCCGGCCACAATTGCCCCACCAGCAGCTCCAACAGGAGCGGCACATCCAAACAGACCCATAGCGAGATTGCGCAATCGGCCTGGGGGAAATGTGAGACCCAACACAGCAACGGAGTTTGGTACCATGAGGCCACCGCCAATGCCAGTAAAGCCACGGAGAATGCATAGCGTGACGAAGTCGGGGGCAAAGCCGCTGCCAAGGGAGAAAGCGACCCAGATGACGGCACCAATGAATAACAGTCGTTTGTGCCCGAAGATGGCGCCCAGGCGACCACCAGGCAGGATGAACGCGCTTTGCGTGAGGCTAATCGGAAGCCATGACTGGTCAGGGAGAGGGGAGATGAACACGAGCTAGAGACGTACGGATAAGACGCAGCTATCCATGTCGCTGAGCTGGGATTCGTTTCTCCTAGGGCTGCCGCGATCGACAGAGACGCAACGATACCAGCACCAAGAGGGATCATCTGATTAAAATTTGGTTGACTTTCAGGCTACAAGAAAAGAAATACATACCTGAATCAACTGTGTGAGGACAATCGATGCCATTATAAGCAGTCTACGCGCCAGTGGCAGTTCGTGATGCGGGTTTTTCAATACTGGATCAACGTCTGCGGGGTCGGAGCATGGTGCATCTATTCTTGTATCGAGACTGGCTGCACCGGTGGAGGGGCGGCTTGAGCTCGGTTCGTGAGCCGTTGCTTCCATGTATACGGCTGCAGGCTGTTGAGTGGGAGGACGGCGGAGAGTGTGGGATGACACGAGCACCAAGCAGCGCGTTTAAGTACGAGGGAAAGGGAGTGCTGACTGACATGATAAAAGCCACACACCCATCACAGGGTTGCCGAGTGTTCTTTGACATTTGGCGGAAGGAAGGAAGGAAGGAAGACGCACAGAGGGTGATATAAGCCTAGAGATCATGGCCGAGGCATCCCCGAGCGCGTCACTGGCGCGGTAGAGAACGAGCCCAACCAGAGCCCTAGAACCAATCATATATTTTCTTCGAGAGATCGGGTCATTTCGTGCGATCTGTGTCGGGCGTGGTCCGTATGCTGTGACGAGATGACGAACAAAGCTGATTGAGCTAGCCAGAGCTAGCCTCGATCGGAGTTATCGGTATATGTGCCATCGAGGCTCATCAACGGTTTTCGATCGGGGACGGCCTGTACGACCGATTTGAGTGACGCAAACGTTGTTGATTTATATCATAGATACGATCCTCTTCGAGGACAACACGAGTCGCAAGAGGCGAGACGCGTCAAAACATCGCGGGCACGACTGCTTTGACCACGTTAGTACATAGCTCTGTAGCGAAACGGGTGCGCACCTACTTTAGTGATTAGTATGCAGGTTGAGATCATACGCATAGAGAAGGCCTGTAGACGTGTTGGTGGTGCGTTAGAGGAAGTTTCGAGGCGTCGGAGGACAGACTGCGAGCAGACACGTGACCGACGCGTTGTAGTTTGGCGAGTGTTTGGTCGGCGCGCAGCCCATCCATTCTGTACGTCCATGAGGCCCACGACGAAGTTCACGAGTATACTCCCTCTTTATAATCTACTTTCCCCCCCTACAGATGCGGTTGCTCACCAAGGGGGGGCTGGATAGCCCTCCACAAGGAGAAAACTGCAGCGATCGCTGATTCGCTACCATACTCGGATGGAACGACAACTGAATAACTTGAGATTATTACTGTCGCGCGAAGCATTTTTATGGCGGAGAAAAAGGCGACGTTTGCTTGTCCACTGGTGGCGGGGAGAGAGGACCACGGGCCGGATGTCTCGACTCACCTAACGTATCAGTCTCGGTTGGCATTCATCGTTGTGACGACGTCGTCTAACTCTGTAAGTGCGAAGAACCACGCAAGAGTGGAAGGAATAAATTCAAATGACAGAGAAATGTCCTCAATGTCTCACATTAAACTACGGCACACTATTTCTAGGAGTTCAAGACTCCGTGAGAGTCAGAGTCGATGAATATGCGTACTCTGCGCACCATGGTCAATATATGGGGAATGGGAAAAGAGGTCGGATACACACAATGTAGGGTTTCAGGGTATAGCCTTCTCGGTCCGTTTCGATCCTACGGGAGTGTCGTCTCCCCGATCAAGTGGTGTCTTCTGCAGGAGAATGCCAGGGTGGAAGATGTTCAACGTGAACATCGCGAGGCAGATCATGGCACCATCCAACACGTCTGACGTGAATGTGGGATTAGAGCCGAAAGAAAATTCGGGTGTGATCGTGACATACTGAAGAGAACCTGTGTTCGAATAATCTTCCCGGTCCATCCGCCCGCGAGTTCGATGGTACGATACACCGATCTGTGGGATCCATCAGTCATCATTGACATTGTGGCCTCTCATGAAAGAAACACACCGAATAAATATAAAAATGGTCATCAAAGTCATACCGAACAGCATGAGCTTCATGCGGGTGTCCGTCCGTCCTCGCCTGGTTGGAACAAGGTCGCGAGTGCGGACGGGTTGGTCGTGGATGTATCTGAGGAGGAATTCCAAGGCAAGAGCGACGTAAACCACGATGGCGGCTACGTTCCGGAGTTGTGACATTGAGTAGAGACATCTATGCTCAGAACCATGCACTCACCCAACTGGAATACGATGCCCCCAAGCATGATGTTGCCACCCTGTTCAGATGCATGTCAGACATAAAAGATCGTAGACGTGGGATAGTGCGTTACAGTCGCGGGGTTCTTGTGTTTATGGACTGAATGGGAAGCTGAGACGGCACCGACAGCTTGCACGAAGAGAGCGACGATATCCTGGAGCAGACTTGGTGATGGGATTCCTGCCGCGGAGAGGAGACACTCACACAGAACACAAATAGAATTGTATCTAGGCGGCCATATGTCAGAACGAAGATAATAGAGTGAGGGCAAGAAGCAGGCTCACACCAACGTGCGCTGAGGCGACTGTAACGGGGTCCCAGGCGCGTAATGATCTGTCCGAGTATGACAAAATTGGCAGCTACTAGCGGGGTCGGTGCGACGACGGTACAGGTGATTCTTCAGACGCGATGAGAAGTGCTCCTGCAGCAGATATCCAGATGGCAACGTACTGCATGATATACGGTGAGAAAGACCTCGGGTTCAAACTCGACCACGTTCGACCCGCCCAGCCAACAATCTCGAGCGTACCAGCCACAACAGCGGTTGGATATAACCACCATATTCTGAAGTATATCATTTGTCCGAGATGGATCACTTCAATGGTTTCGTAGTTAACAGCAGTCTAGTACATGCACTGACATTGCACTCACAAGTAGAGAGCGCAAAGAAAGAGAGTAAGGTTGCGCAGACCCATTCCGTGGGGAAGTAGATGTACAGCGAGTCCTGGAACAGGTTGCTCTGGTCCCAAGTGGAATTGCCTTAGAGAAGAACACGAGTTAGCAAGCCGGGAAGACACGAGTGTAAATGTGCGCTCACTGCTCATCGTGAGAAACAACAAAGAAGTTGAAGTTGGAGAAAAGAGTTGCTTGTACAACAGAAGCGTGTCAACATATATACGGGCATCATCCATCCAACGTCAGGTGTATGATTTGCTGCGCAGAGAGGAGCTAACACCTACGGAGAACAGAGGCAAGCCGGCGGCTATCTTCATTAGCCACACCCGACGGTCGACCCGAGTCACCCGACGGCCCTCGCGACGTTCACGGAGAACCAGCGGCCAGAAATCATCGACTTGCACCGTCCAATCTGTGAACATTGCCGAGACACCTGAAAGTTCCTGGAACATACTTCAAATAATTGATAAATGGCGTCACTTCATGCCTTCTCCACTTACCTAGACTTGCCTACCTCCACCCTTCGACATCCGCAGTCCCAGTGAAACTCAGACCTGGGGTGAAGATTGTGCCGAGGTCAGTCTCATGCTCATGATCAGGACCTCGGAAATACCTGTCCTTACTAGAACACATCGAGTAGATTCGAACTTGCTATGAACTGCGCTTCGGCCTGTCTCGCCCACGACAGGATGTCAAGGTATCGCTAGATCCCCAGTCCTGTGCATACACGACGAGTGGCGTGGAGTGCGGCTCGTGAGCCATTAGGTGCTGCGGACATGCAAAGGTAAAAGCGAATGCGTCTGCTCGCTGCGTTGCTAGCTGCTCTTCAAGCGCGCCAGGGAAGGTTGCGCGCACACAGGGTGGTGTACTCAATGGCCAGGGTCAAAGCACGCAGTTCTCTCCATAGGATCCGAGATTCCGGCATCGCTTTCCACGGTGGCGGCTTCTGCGCTACCATACTACAAGCAGCGACAGTGACGGAAAAGTCGTGTAATCTGCAACAAATGCGTGAGCAGCATAGCACTCAACTGTCCATCCACTGGATTCCGGCTGCTTTCTCGATCACATGAAAGGACCTGCAGGCGTCATCCCAGTCGCATAGAGATGCGTATACTTACATTCCGGTCTGCTGCGATCATCACTCCCAGTGCGCGTCGTTTCTGAACCCTACATCGAATCCCGATTGTACGCCCGCGAACCTAAGGACTGCTGCATCAGTACTCATATTGTTGATAATAAGACAGGTAACAGTAGACCCAACTCATCTATTACGACGGCCCAGCGATGACCTGTGCTCTTAATGTTTGTGGTCACTAGTACGGTGAGTGATCATGTATGACCGGTGTACTACCGCCAAGCCGGGAAGCCGCCGGCAACTGACGCTCCTTGCCCGACAAGGCCGAGTCCCGACTCAAGTGCAAAGGTCGTTGCTGACCGTCACGGGCC
Source organism: Artomyces pyxidatus (assembly GCA_022160305.1). Lineage (NCBI taxonomy): Eukaryota > Fungi > Basidiomycota > Agaricomycetes > Russulales > Auriscalpiaceae > Artomyces > Artomyces pyxidatus. The sequence goes on along the minus strand of MU277249.1, from coordinate 71,062 downwards.
TCTCTCACTCAGGCTGGCAGTTTCTCTCTGGAAGAGTCCTTCAAGGTAGCGATTGCGCTCTTCATCGTCGGCCGCGTTAACAGCGCCGCGTTCATCTCTCTGACAGCGCGCTTGAACGGCTTCTGGAAGACGGCATACTGATTTCTCGATGACAATGTCCTGGGGAATTACCTGAGGCCGCGGCCTCCTGTCAAGTACTGAGGTATGTGCTGGACTAGGGAGAGCGTAACAAGACGGCGTCCAACCGGGGCATGCTCGAAAGTTCGGTGACCAGAGAGGCTCAGGCCAGCCGGTCCGGGCCCCATTTGCATCCAGCTCGACACCTCCGAGCTTGTAGAGTATCGCCGTCCTGCAGCGATAGGCTGTCTCATGAATCACGGTCTAGGTGTACCCAACTTCCTTGGCCCCGTATTTACCGGAGATGACTTTCCGTAGAACTTTTGGCTGCTTGTGGTCGGCGTAATTGTCAAACTTCAAGACGCGCTGCCACTCAGGCTACGTACGCTGTAGCGACACTTCGACAACATGTCCGAAAGATCGTGCACACGGTGTCCGGAAAGATCTTGGTGTGTAATGTCATGTCTCGATGCTTTTTATATTGCTCACTCCGGTCTGGCCGATTGTTTGACAGATAATTGGTGCTGTCTGGGAACACAGCCATCTAGTGCATGCCGCTCTTGGATTTACGAAACTTCTCCAAGGCTCTTCCGTGTTCCACGAAGCTGCCAGATGAATATCATCGACACGGCATGCTACTCTTTCCACACCTACAGCCGACTCCTCCGTCAAATATTCCACGGAACTACCGTCAACGACTTTGCTCGAGGTGCACTGGCATTTTGTCGGCGACTTTTCGCTACTACACATCCACCCTGTAATCGCGTTGGCGTCCTCCTAACCCCCTACGCTGCATCCCCGCGTCCGGTCGCTCGAGCGTCGGGTATCTGCGGTATCTCCAGAGCCTCTTCGACTGTTCGGCCCGCACCGCCGAGCCAGGTCGTGTGCACCTCAATCTCAATCTCAAGACGCTGCGCCGTCCCCGGCTCGTCTTCCGGTGATTGCGTGCCATCGCGAAGCCGGCGCGGTTCTGCACTTCGCGGCCTTCGACGATATCCATGTCGCGTGTCTCATGCGCTGAGTCGTCGGCTTGCGAGGAGGGGCGACGCTATTATTCAAGTATAACAAGTGGTCTCCCAGAGGGAGGCAGAGCAGTCGAGCGCGTCAAGCCTTTCACCTCAGAGTCCTACGGACTGACAGGCGCAATCACAATCTATCTCGTTCGCGTATATCGTCCCAAATTGGCGTTCGAAATGTGTGTTGGACGAGCTCGGCCGGCCCCGATGACGCGCAGCTGGAACACCTCGCCTCGGTGGTGGCTCTTGCATTCGGAGCACGCGACGCCCAGGATGGGTGTTCCCGAGGAGGTCTGGTTGCTCGGTGACCGGCGTGCCCATGGGGTCAGCGACCCGGCCCTGGCTTCGACGTGCGCATACCAAACGGGGCATCGCAGCACTTAACTTATTTATGTCCAAGGAGTATCTGTCTTTCCATGGGGGCGTCTACGTCACGCCGTGTCCTAAATATCAGATCTGGATCGACGTAGAAGTCAAGTTAGAAGTGTATGGGCGGGCTCGGGAGAATTCGAAGCGTTCCACCAGCGGTTCTTACTCTCAGAGCAAAGGCGGGAGCGGGAGTTTGCGCAGTATTATTCCATGGAACCTCGAAGCGGGGCCTCGTCTACAATTATCTATTCTGTTATTCGATAGTCCGACGTACAAAGTCCGAGCCAATATCCATCCACCCTGTGCGCGTGCGCGGCGAAATGAATACACAGTTAGTTCTGGTCCTCCACGAGATTGCTGCTGGCCTTGAGGTCGGACTCGACCATCTCCTTTACGAGCGACTCGAAGTCGACCTTGCGCTTCCACCCGAGCTCGCGCTCCGCCTTGGCAGGGTTCCCGAGCAGCAGCCTGGCGGCAGCGGTCAGCGGGCCGAATCTGACGATCGAGAAGTAGGAGGGATACGCACTCGACTTCTGCCGGGCGGAAGTACATCTTGTCGACCTTAACGATCGTCTTGCCAGTGCTGGTGTCGATGCCGACCTCGTCGGTGCCCGAGCCCTCCCATCTGCAAGAATGCTAAGCTTAGATGCGTCCCGTAGCTAGCATACAGGAGCGAGTGCGCACTTTATTTGTATGCCGACAATCCTGAACGCCTTCTCGACGTATTCGCGCACGGGGTGCGTCTCGCCGGTCGCGAGCACAAAGTCGTCCGGCGTCGGCTGCTGCAGCATGCGCCACATGCCCTCCACATAATCGCGCGCTGCCCACACACCCATCAGCGCAGCACGCGCACACACGCAAGACGCGACGCACCGTGGCCCCAGTCGCGCTGGGCGTCGATGTTGCCGAGGTAGAGGCACTGCTGCTTTCCGAGCTTGATGTCCGCGACGGCGCGCGAGATCTTGCGCGTGACGAACGTCCGCCCGCGGCGCGGGCTCTCGTGGTTGAAGAGGATGCCGTTGCACGCGAACATGCCGTACGCCTCGCGGTAGTTCTTCGTGATCCAGAACGCGTAGAGCTTCGCGACGCCGTACGGGGAGCGCGGGTAGAACGGCGTCTTCTCGTCCTGCGGCACGCTCTGCACGAGCCCATAGAGCTCGCTGGTGCTCGCCTGGTAGAAGCGCGCGTGCCGCTCGAGCCCGCACGTGCGCACGGCGTCGAGCAGGCGCAGGGTGCCGAGCGCGTCGACGTCGCCCGTGTACTCGGCCATCTCGAACGAGACCTTGACGTGCGACTGCGCGCCGAGGTTGTAGATCTCGGACGGCTGCACCTGCGCGAGGATGTACACGAGGTTGGTGCTGTCGGAGAGGTCGCCGTAGTGGATGTGCAGGTTATTGGGGCCTGGATGCGGGGAGGGGTCAGGTCAGGGGGCGCGGGCAGGGACAGGGGGCGCACGCTCGTGCTGGTCCGCGTAGAGGTGGGTCAGGCGGCCGGTGTTGAAGCTGGAGGAGCGGCGGATGATGCCGTGGACCTCGTAGCCCTTGGAGAGGAGGAGTTCGGTGCTGGGAGGGGTCAGCGATGGCGGTCACACGCGCACAATGGCGGACGCACAGGTAGGAGCCGTCCTGGCCGGTGATGCCTGTTGGGCGAGGAAAAGTGAGATCGAAAACATCGCGACGGCGAGCACGAGGGTGCGCACCTGAGATAAGCGCGACTTTGCGCTTGTGGAACTCCTCAGGCGTGGGGAGGTCCTTGGGCGCGAGTGGTGCAGCGGTGTAGGACATGGCTGGGGTGTGCTGGGCTGTGGTGAGCTGTGGATGGAGAGGTAAGAGGGGATGGCTGGAGGGGAGAGGAGAGGGCGAGGAGGAGTCGTGGTGGTGGGCGGGACTATAAAGGCTTTTGGCACGATGCGGTGGCTTGCGGTGGACGTTTTGCCGCCCGTAGCATTTACATGTAGCCCGCACTCGTGGCTCGCTTGGGTGATCGACTCCATCGCCACCTCTTCCAGCATATGTGTTTATTATCCTCTGATTTCCTGATATACCGCCTCACGAGTGTCTCAATCGAGAGGAACATCAGCCGGGTCTTCAGCGGCTTCAGCCCCATATTTCTCGGACCACCGGGGATGTGTTCCTCGACTGAGGCTCGGAGATGCATCCGCGGCTAGATGATGCGATCTGACCCTACTGATCCCTCGCCAGCGTTTCCGCCAGCGCGACGCTTTGCTGACCAGTAACTCCAGTCTCCCTGGGGCTCGTCCACCACCGTGCCAGGTCCACCTCCGCCGGGGCGTGCTGCGTGTCGCTATCGCGCCCTTTCTCCAAGGTGTCTCGGCCGACGCCGCACGTCGGAGGTATCCCAGATTGCTGTCGGCATAATACCCATACAGGCACTACCCTTGTCTCTTGGAAGAATGTCAACACGTCAACTAGTATCTCTACAGCTGGCGCTGTCTGCGTCGAGCCCCACGCTCCCCTGCTCTGGGCGGTACGCACGCCTGCCGCGATCTCGCCAGAGGATTGCGGGCCCTGCAGTATGGTATGATACAGATCGCAGGGGATGCGTGAGCTTGGCGATTGGATAGGGTCTACTTGTTCCTGGTCCGATGCCAGTTTCTTTGGTGGCGGCTCTCCTAAGCGCGCAACGCCCAGCGCAGTTCAATTGCCTATGGTACGGCCTTGCTACGCCCGCCCGCCCGCCCTCCTATTCTGTCTTATCGCCGCACGCCCGCTAGCAACCATGATGCCTCCCTTGTTTCTTCCCTGCACCCTTCTTGATCTTGCACTGCTACCACGGCCCCTCCTGCCCGTTCTCGCTTATGCGGTCTACAATGCCCGTATTGCATTATTACAACTTGTCACATCATACAAAGTCTAGGTTGTACTTCCGAATCCGATCCGCTTCAAGAACGATCCATCCCCACGCAATGCCTTCAATGACTCCCGTTCATCGCCACCACCTTCGTGTGCGTCGCAATCGGCGCGTCGCGCAGCTGCTCCTTGCCCTTCACGTTCCCCGTCCGCGCGTGGTCGTAGTTGTCCACGAACCACCGCACCGTGTCGTGCAGCGCACTGTCGAACGGCGTGAACGCAAAGTCGTCGTGTAGTTGCGATAGCAGCTTCTTGTTCGACGCGGGCTTACGGAACTGGCCATCGGCGCGGCTGGTATCGAACTGCGGCACACGTCAGATCCAGAAGCAGGGCTTATGGCATGGTACGGACCGTGTATTCGCCCTCGAAGCCGATGGCGTTGACGACCGCGTCTGCGACCTGCTTGATGCTCAACTCTTCGTCCTCGCCGACTGTAGCGCTCATCAGCAAGGCACGGCGCGCGCGTCTAGATCGACTGACCTGAGAGGATCACCGGCTCGACGTCGTCATACTCGCGCAGCTGCCAGATCAAGAGCTTCGCCAGATCGTACGAGTATATGAACTGTCGGAGCGGCTTCCCGGACCCGGAGACCGCAAAAGGAGTATTGTTGCCTACGAGCGGGGATGGTCAGCAGAGGGGCGCACGGGGACATGAAACGCCAACGTTTTGCGAGGAAGCACTTGTGGATCAACGCGGGAATGACATGTGAGTCCTCCAGATCACTATATCCGCGCGCTCAGCGGCGAGGACGGGGATGACAGATAGCGCACAGGGGCTCACAAATTGTCGTTTGGCCCGAAGATGTTGGTCGGGATCGCGGCGGTGAAGTTGGAGCCGAACTGGTCCTTGTACGCGCTGCCGCCCGCATATCAGCATCCGCACCGCGCCACCAGCCGAAGAGGATCCGGGACTTACTGGTTTGCGACGTCGACCATGCGCTTCGCGTGTGCGTAGCCAAAATTGCTCTCGTGGGGCAGGCCGAGGTGGATCTTGGTCTCGTCGAGCGGATAGGAGACCTTGTCGGGGAAAACACACGTCGAGAGACAGGAGATGACCTTGGACACGCCCGTAGCGTGCGCGAAATGCAGGACGTTGTCGTTGATGAGCGTGTTGTCGCGCAGGAACGAGAGCTGGGGGGTGCAGATCAGCCGGGTGCGCACGCCAGAGTGGACGCGCTGTGCGCGGGCGTACCTTGTACTTCATGTTCTTGTAGAGGCCGCCAACTGCAGGCTGGGTCAGTGACGCGGACACAGGAGGCGACGTCGCGCGACTCACCGAGGGCGGCGAGGTGGATGACATGGGTGGGCTTGTACTTTTCGAAGAGGCGGCGGGTCTGCTCTGGATCTCTGCAATGCGCGAAGTCGGAAGCAAGCGTGTTACGTTGTGAGAACCGCGGTGTGTGCGAAAGTGGGCAGGACCGCGACCGACCTGAGATCTGCCTCTTTCGAGCTGACAAACACCCACTGCTCGCCTTCGCGCCGCCCGTAGCGCGAGCCGACGAGTTCTGTCTCGATGACATGCCGGAGGGCGTAGCCGACGAGGCCTGTGCCGCCGGTGACGAGGACGACGGGGGTGGATTGAAGAGGGGACGACATTGTGTGCGAGAGGGGGGGCTGGAGGGGGTGCGGGGGAGTGTGGGGAGTTATAAGGGCTCGGAGGGAGTTGATGAATGGTGAGATGGATAGCATGGGAGGCTTATGCAGGGATAGCAGGGATCGCAATGACAGAGGGCCCTATATTCGGAGGCGCCGTACTGCCCGATCCGAGGATCGAACCAGACGAACGGGTGCAACGGGCGTGCGTTTGCGTCCGTCGAGCCTCGACGGGGATACGGTGCGATACTGGACGTCCAGCTGCACGTCTGCACGCCCGTCCCCTCCCCACCCCCGTACGGTATCCCCGCGACGCCCTCCCTGCAGACGGGCCCTCGCACGCCCCGTCGGGAACGGCCGAGCAGTGTTCACGGCCATATGCGCAGGTGTGATGCATTGCGCGCAGGTTGTGTCTCAGCCTCTGCCGGGCCCTCTGCGTCGTCGGATGCCCGGCACGGCAGATTGACTCAGGCGCGCGCACGAGATCGCGCATAGATCGGACGAGCCCCTGCCGCTGCACGCTCGGCCGTCCCCGCGCGGGACCTACCACTGGCTACCAGAGCCCATCGGACGTCGGCGACGGACGTCCCCCGCACACGGGCCAGCAGATCGAGCAGCCATGGCACTTCGGCACTCTGCGATTTCCCGATATTTTGCAGCCTGATCCCCACAAGGCGTGCCTGTACCCTTGCCTCCTCGCGGATAGGCTTTCTCGCCATTATGTGCGTTCTTCTCGTAATCTTGATAGAAGGTTTTCAGGTTCTCAGACCTCTGTACTTGACAGCCTGCTCGCGCCGGCTGCCCGGCTGGCAGGGTCCAGGATCCTCGTCCACTCGAATATATATTTTGGGCCACTGGCTGCTTTTTTCCGGGATGAGCGGACGAGCCTCCCTGCTCGCGCTGGACGAGGTGCGTTTCCGCTTGGGGAAAATATCCCCACATGTGTGGGTGCGGGGGTACCTTATTGTTCTACTGGCATTTACGACAGCCAGCCGTACATCATGTACAGCCATGGCAGCCCATCACAAGCCGGCTCACTTCCTCGGAACGACGTACACACAAACCCTCTAGAATCCCCAATAATATACCAGCGATGCATCTTTTATCCTACTGGCGGCGTATCAGCATCTACCTTCGCGCCCCTCGCCTCACGCCGGTGGCCCATGGGGAGATAAAATTGCCTTGCGAAATTACAGCGACGCGAGGCCGGTTCCCCATCCCGCTGCAAAATGTTGCAAACCTGAACCGCGCTCCCTCGGCCAGGCGATGTGCTTCCGAGAAATACATGTGCGTCCGCGCAACCAGCTATGCCAGCCATGACGCAATCCGCGATCGCCTGCCTGTCGCCCGAATATCGCCCGCAGCTGGATCGCCGGCGCGCCTCTCGGGTCCTTCCGAGACTTCATTTCCTGCGATTAGACGTCGACGGTGTCCGGTTGACAGGCTGCGCTGTCGCCGAGGCTTATGTGCGCAGGCCGCCGGCACGGTGGCTGTCCCGTTCCCCATGGCCATATATCATGGTACGTACCGCTCGCGAATTCCTATCGCCCGCTCGCTCGCTGGCACTCGATGTCAATGTCACGTCGGCTTTGCAGTCCGTCTGGGGTATAAGTTATAACGTGCGTGCAGGCGGTCGGCATCCCCCGACCCCGCACGCTCAGCCGGGACCTGGTGATGCATGTGTTGATGCACGAAGATAGCCGGAAGGGACAAATTCACGAACTATATAGCCCCGTTTTCTCATTTTGGATTTGGGATGAGCGAGGACTACTTATTATCATGAGTCCTAGGTCTACGTTACGGACTGAGTTGGTACCTTCCGCTCGATAAGCATCGTGCGGAGGTCCGACTGTACTGACATCCCATCACGACCTCGGGAGAATGCGAACTGAGGCTATAGATATTCTTGCGCAGAAATTGGCATCTCGGAGGCGAGCGCGCGCCGCCGGTCGAGACGTCCTCATCAATGCCCACGCTCTCGCAGCGACACTCACATTCAGGCTCGCGGCGGTCAGCCGGGGAAAGGGGGTACGCAGCGGGCAAGAGATGCGCTGGACTGCGCGCGGCTGTTCCCGAGGCCCCGCCGCCATTCGGGGCACCGGACATGGAATATTGCATGGAGCGCGTATGCAGTCGGGGAAGGGACGCAGATGCAGGCGTGCCTCATCGATGCGCTGTGACTCGCCTGCGCCCGGCGGAAAAGCCTATGGTTAAGCGGCTGCGGAGATTCGCGAAGGCGGAGTACCCCATGGGGGCGCGCAGGCGGGGCGTCGTGATGACGGCGAAATGCATCGCGATCGCTGGATGGTACGTGGACCAGCCCAGCGTGGTTTTGAAACGTGGGGGCGCGATAGAATGCGCTCGGGGAATGCGCATATATTTTATCGCGTACGTCGCTGCGGCTGGCGGGCTGGCAATGCGCATTTGGATCCGGATTTCGGGGGTTCGGAGATCGGGGGCGTGTCCGGACAGATGTACGATATCCTTGAGGATGGCTGGAGAAAAACATGGAATTATGGAGATGACCTGGGGGAGCGCAGTGCTCGTTATCTCCCACCAGGGCTCCGATAAGCGGCATCAGGCGTCCTATTCGCAGCTTATTTACTTGCACAGGAAGGGTGCAATTGACCCGCCGCGCCGTAACGATCCGCAGAGTGAATCATGGGGTACAGCTCAGCGTACCCTGTCCGGGGCATACGCGTTCATTCGATCGTGATCTGGACGAACGAAGCGCCGCTGGCAGGCGTGACGATACGTACTGTACAGATGGACGTGAAACTCGGGTACACGTCAAGGTGAGCCTGCTGGTGAGCCTGCTGGTGAGAAGTGGAAAGTAGCGCCGTGTTTGACGTGCTTTCGCAGAACGAGGGTTGGCGTGTTGGAAGGGTCGTTTGGGCACGGTGAAGCGAGGTGACGTGGGGGAGCCGCTGGGGTGAGGGATGAACCGATTGAAACGCTGCTGAGTGCGGTTGTTGAAGTTCGGTTGTCAGTATCGGTTGTCCAGTACAGCGTGCACTGGCAGAAGATGCGCCCCTGGTTGGGAGGTCCGATTGGTTGTCGCCAAGTCGGCTGGGAGGAAAGAATACCATCGTGAAACTGCGCCGTATGTGCTGAGTAAAGAAGATCGGGCTTTGGTCGACGCGTACTTCCCACTCCCTGAAGGAAGCATACCTGTCGATGCATACGACGTAGATGATTACTCGGCAGTCGGGGTTCCTCCGCGTCCAGATGCACTAAGAAAGATTCTGGAAGGGAAGAAGGAGAGACATACAGGCGGGCGAACCTTGTCAAGCGACCTCCGAGGATCATAATCCGATAATTGTACCCATCCTGAACGAGCGGTATGGCGCGTCGTACCCGTCACTTGACGTGCTATTCTTGTGTTTGGGATCTGAAGATGACCTGGGCAGAGAGGGCCCCGTGTGAAGGTGATGGTCAATGTAGCGAGTTTCCAAGAAGATTGACGCCTTCGTGTAGAGGGTCGTGAATGGAGCTGATGCAGTGGCTGCTGGCGTAAATGCTTTAGAAGACCACCAATGCTACCTAGCACGACTTGCCACCTGCCTGCCCACGTGGCCAAGATGCGTCTCAGTGGCGCTGTTGGTAATTGCACACACACAGGATTGGCGCGGTGTACTGGTGCGCCGTCTCCACGAAAGACGAGTGCTCAGGCAGGCATGGTATGAAAAATATACCAATCTTCAAAGATATACTTGCATGCCAAGATACCCGCTTGTAGCGCTGGTGTTCGTCTGTTGCTTGCGTTGCGACTTGCTTTGGGTCAGATTGTCGTGGCTCTGCTAGCGCTGACGTAGCCGGGAGGTTAACGATATCTTCGACAGTCGTGCGAGAACATGACTGTTGTGGGGCCTGGGAAGGTGGGACAGGTGTCTGAAGTTATAGCTGGGGTTGCGAACGTCGTGCAGAGTGAGAGGATAATAGTACAGGAGAGGACTTGACGGTGGCGCGAGTACGATAAGGTGCAAGTCGCGGTCGACAAGCGGTCGAGCAGAGTTTGCTCCCCTCGGCGTCCGGGCATCCGGCTCCCGGCAGCTTCCGGTAGACCTGACTGCTTCGCCTTCAAACAGTCGACAAATAGGCTGGTCGGGTCGGGCAAGCCATCGTCGAACTGACATGTATTGGACCAAGTACTCATATGCTTGGGTCTTGGTCAAGCGTGATGTGCTTTCATATTTCTGCCTTTTTGCGTCGGAAATATGAATTGTTTGTACAACAAGTGGCCCATGGGCCTGACTTCGGCACAACGGGTAAGCTGGACTGAGTCTGGACACCATCGTCTACAGACTGGAGGCTGTCATTACAGACCCCTCATTCGAACCGTGACAAGGGCCTGATTATCTCCTTATCCCTTCCAGGGATCCGAACAACGATCAATTGGACGGTTGATTAATTCATCGAGGCATCCGGGTCCTGTCGTTGTCATACTTGACAAATACAGGTAGCACAGTTCGCACTGGGTATGGCCATATAAATAAGCTTCCACCACGTCAAGTGAAGTGGCTCGACTCACACTGATCCTGATTCTTCGGTGAGGTCAATGCTAGAGATACCCTTAGATTTGTCTATACGCTGAAATTGCATGATGCCGTCGTGGCGCAATGGTAGCGCATCACCTTCCTACAGCTGTGTTGTATAGGTGGGGGTTGCGGGTTCGATACCCGTCGGCGGTAATTTAGAGGTTTCTCCTTTCGTGCCCAATGTTTTGTTGCTAGCCCAGCTGGTGATACTTGCAGTACTCCTACGTGTAGGCTGCATTATGCTCAGAGTCATAGATTTTGTCGGACGTTCCGCCGGGGGTCATTGGGTGTCCGAATGCCGAGCGGCGATAGCAAGTACTAAATTCAATTCAATCATAATGGGCCACCTATAGTTGAATATGAATTGTACCCCGACCTATCTATCACATTCTGTTCTAAAACGATTCCTTTCATGCACTCGCTCACTCCTTCTTGACGTGAATTATTCCATCGCAGCCGCACTTCTCGCAATACGTACCACTCTGCTATGGACGTCCTGATCTACACGCCGTCACCTGAGACGCTGACGACCATCCGCCCTCTGCTCAATCCAAACTACACAGTACAGCCAATCACAAGCGTCTCTCTTGCGACCTACCCATGGACAGGATCCTGTGCCCTCCTTGTCCTCCATGCTCACGACGCTGCTCTCCCGGTGTCTCAGCCTGCAATCCAGGCTGTGCAACGTTACCTCTCAGCGGGTGGACGCGTCTTGGGCCTCGGATGGGGCGTATCGATCGCTGGCGTACCGTCGCCATTGGGAGAGCTTGAGTTTTGGGATCAGACGTCGAGGGTAGCTGTGAAGATGGTCGCGTCTGCGAGTCGCGACGAGCCGCGCCCGCAGGCAAGTGTGCGTCTGCAGTCAGGGGATGTGGTAGCGGGCCTGCGGAAGGAGGGTGCAAACTTCGCCTTGTTGGACAAGCCTCGGTGGAGCTGTCTTGCACGCTGGGAGCCCCATGCTGCAGGTATGGCTGGTGCAATGGAAAGCAGACCAAGCACAGACCCCGTCGCAGGAATCGAGCTGGCGGTGGGCGACGGTCGCATCGCTCTGTGGGATGTCTCGCTGGCAGACGGCCAGACAGGAGCCATTTCTGCTATCCTCCGGCATGCCTTCTCCCAACTGGGTCTTTCACTCCCCCCTCCATCGGCTTCAGTCGTCGCGATGGACGTAGATGCGCCCGCTCTCCCTCCCGCGCCCACCCACCCTCTCCCCCAATTCCTCTTTGCCAGACCACACATCGCCGAGAAGGCAAAGGCCTCGCTGCCTGTCACTCTGCCGGACACCACGGCAACCTCGCCCGCTGACCTCGTTGATACCGTAGACACGTTCCATTTTCATTTTCTCTCGCCGAGCGAAGGGAAGCAGTTGCTCGACAATGCCCGTCTCCAGCCCAAAGGCGAAGGCAGCCCTAAGGACATCGTTGTCCTCCCAGTGGGTTCTGAGGCGGTTCGGGAGCTGACACCCAGATTCGACGTCGCGCGTTTCTTCAAGTTGCTTGCAGAGACGCGGACTTCCGATGGCACATGGGGCATTGGCGACGCGTTGCTGTACGGTGAAGCAGTGACGAGCACGCAAACCATGCTCGAGAAGTACGCCCCTCTTCCCTCCATGTGTATGTGCCTCTCATCTCTGGGATAGAAATCTCCAGATCCTCAGGGGGTTGCCATCTCCCTTCGTGTCGCTCGCGTCCTTCCAGCTTGCGGGCCGTGGTCGTGGCACGAACTCGTGGCTCTCGCCCGCCGGATGCCTCCAGTTCTCGATCCTGCTTCGCGTGCCGTTCGCGTGCTTCTCCGTGTCGCGTCTCGTCTTTATCCAGTACCTCTTCGGCCTCGCCGTCGTACATGCCCTGCGTGATCCTCGTGCGCTCGGCGGAGAAGGCTCGCGCGTGCGCCTCAAGTGGCCCAACGACATCTACATCGAGACACCCACTGGAGAGAAGAAGAAAGTCGGCGGCGTGCTCGTAAACACGAACTTCTTGGGAAAGACGGTGGACATTGTCATCGGTGAGTAGCACCTGATCCGACGCTGAGGACACTCGCGAGAGCTGGGATCACACAGGCTGCGGTCTGAACATCTCCACGGCGGACCCCATCGCAGCGCTTTCTTTGCTTGCACCGCCCGATAGGCCGCTGAGCATGGAGATGGTGCTCGCGCTTATCCTCAGCAAGTTTGACGGCATGTGGCAGTCATTCCTGCGCGAACGCGCCAGTTGGGCGCCATTCGCGGACGACTACCTCGATGTGTGGATGCATTCGTACGTCTGCCGCATCTGTTCAGGGCCGCCCGTTCCACTCAACTATGATCCTAGCGATCAGCTGGTGACGCTGACAACCGTCTCGCCCTCGCTTCCGGTGCGCATCATCGGCATCACGCTTGACCATGGGCTGCTGCGCACCGTGCCCGAGCGGTCTGGAGGGTCCCGGGGTACTAGGACGACGAACGACGAGGGCTACATCGACCTACAGCCAGACGGAAATAGCTTCGATATGATGGCCGGGCTTATCAAAGCCAAGCAGTAGAACACCAAGTCAATAACGAGAAGGTGCAGCGAAGACGGTACAAGAATTAACGTAGACTAGTCGTCGAATTGAAATATACGAGAGTGCTAATCTGTCTGAATAGGTTCACATATTGATGGACAGTCTGTGCGGCTACTTTGACCAATCCGAGCTGTTTGCATATCTAATCGAATTGCAAACAGCTGTCAAGAGGTTCCAGAACGCAGATCTCTTCTTGGCTGAGGCGGTGCTGTGACGGTAAGGAGTCGCCGTCGTCCACGTAAAATGTCGGGAGGCGGAGATGCAACGTCAACCTCAATCCTGTTCTTCTCAAGGAAAATATGTACGGCCTGCAGCGGGTAAGTACCCTTACTCGATGCTTGGAACAATGAGAAACGAGAAAGCCGTTCCTCCGCCGATTGACTCGCTCGATGTCACGCTTTACTTTCCTTACCATGGGGAATATGGTCTGGCAATATCGGGACGAGAGGACGGCAAATGACTTTGCAGTGCCAACTGACACAGCTATCGGAGCGCGGATGCGATCTACAGGTAGTTCATGCCTGAAATTTGAAAGGTCAGTCTGTTTCTCGCTCTAAGTCATGTTTTCGCTCACCGTGCCTCTGAGTTGTTTCAAGATTGGGAAGCCTCGCGACAGGCCTACGTTGAAACCTGCTATGTATATATCCTCTGCTACATCTGGAGGGCAAGACCTGTCGCGGGCGCTAAATATTTATGCTTTCTTGGTGTTGCGTCATCGCTACATCACCGCCGGCGGCAGTTATGCACGTCCACTGCATTCGGTCTCGATTAGCCTAACCACCTTCATTCGCGGCTTCAGTTGCCCACCTCCGGCTCATAGGGATCCAGACCAATAGCGCTCTCCGCCGATAACATATCTACTCACCGATGCCTCGCCGAACACTCCTTGTCGTTCCCCACCATGTCTCGTCGTCTCTTCTTCACCGGCAACACAGGGTTCAGGAGCCTCGTCCTTGCGTTCTGCCTCAGTTCCCTCACGCTCTACTATGTCTTCTTTTTCGATTCCTCCACTGCGCTGCAGGCGGCCACGTTCCCACCCACCCCGCGCGTCCTCCTCGTCTCCGCTTTCTTCCCGCTTTCGAAATCGAAGCATCCCATGTCCGACTACGAGGCCTGGTTTCGTCGCTTTCTGCAGCCCATTACCAGCGACCTCTACTTCTTCTGCCCGCCCGACGTCGCTCCTCTCATCCGCGCACTGCGCGGAGACCTCCCACTCACGCTCAACACGTCCTTCACGTCCCCATTTGACATTCCGCCGCTCAAGGGGCTCGATGCGCAGTATGTGGCGATGCACGAGCAGGATCCCGAGAAGGCCTATCATTCACCAGAGCTGTACGCCGTCTGGAACGGGAAGCCATATTTCCTCGTGGAGGGCGTGAAGAATGCGGAGTCCCTTGGCAAGACGTACGATTACGCGTTTTGGAGCGATGCGGGGAGCATGCGCGATAATAATCGGTACCGAGACTGGCCTGGAGGCCGCCGCGTGGGGCAGGTATTTGCGGAAGGCGCGCGTCTGACGGGCTCCGAGAAGGAGGACCTTATCTTCTTCCCTATTTGGAATGGGCCGCCGGAGAGATTCAGTGGGTGGAAGGAGGATATGGGTCCCATAGATGAGACAGTAAGCGAAGGTGAGCGTCTTTCTGGCTCAGTGCACTCGAGTACTGATCCTCCCATCCGTCAGGCTCCTTCTTCGGCGGCGCGCTGAAGGCGATTACGCGATATCACGATCTATACTATGAATACCACGATCGATACCTGGCGCAAGGCATCTTTGTCGGAAAAGACCAGACTCTCATCAACGCGCTCTTCTATCTGTTTCCTTCACATTTCTTCTCGGTGCATCTGTACGACGGAAAAGCGCCTGCATCTGAAGGTGTCCCCAAAGACGCATCGACGCCGATTGGGGAATGCGGAAGCACTTGGTGGTACTACCAGTGGTGGGTAGCGGACGCGCACGAGCGGGATACCACAGCCCAGCTATGGCTTGAGGAGGGCCAAGGGCGCGAAAAGAGTGTTCAGTGGAGGGAAGATGCACGATGCCGGCTTACACGGACCCTTGGGATGGAGTGGTTACTTAGGAGTGTGTATGGCAATGATTGGACACTTCCCAAGGCATCTGTGCAGTGGTAGTTGTTTTCGAGGAGGGGAGTGGAAGGATACTTACACGCAGATTTTTGAAGAATTTACCGTAGGAAAGCTCTGCGGATTTTCACTGGTGCTAGAGGATATAGATACCCACCATAATGATCGTTACATCAATCTGATCGAGGGTACTTTGCTGCTGCATCGAGTTGTTGAGTTGAGTCGATCGGATTCGAGCTGGACGTGGGCGAGACGAGGTGCAACATGTCTCGGGCGTCTAACTCTCGGCATCGCCGGCACTGCCCGGCGGCAGGACGCGCTCAGATCTGCGAGATAACCAAAGATAACTTGGCAACTCTCTTTATCCTCTGCACTTACAGTACAACGTTAACCACAGCACTCTCGTCTACACCCATGGCGGCGCCAGCAGATTTCCTGTCCTACGTTGACACGCACAAGGATCAGTTCATTCAAAGACTTGCAGAGGCTGTCGAGATCCCTAGGTAGGTCTCTCCGACGAAGCGCGCCTGCATCCCGCCTTAGTATCTTGCGCCCGCAATGACTGGACAGCTGATACCTTCTGTTAAGTATCTCAGGCGATCCAGACCGTCGAGACGATGTCGTGCGCATGGCCAAGTACCTCGACTCGCAGCTGCAAGCCTACGGTGTAGAGACCAAACCTGTCGATCTCGGTCCTCACATCATGGACGGCCACCACCTCCAGCTACCCCCAGCCATCCTCGGTCGCATCGGAAACGACCCGTCCAAGAAGACTGTGCTCATCTACGGCCACTTTGATGTCCAGCCGGTGCGTCTACCCAGTGTCGCCTGCGATTAGCAGATCGCGATGGGCTGATTGCGTTCGTGGGCGCGTGGATAGGCGGAGCTTTCCGACGGCTGGTCATACCCACCTTTCAAGCTCACACACGACGAGAAGACAGGGCGCCTGTACGGGCGCGGCTCCTCGGACGACAAGGGCCCCGTCCTTGGATGGGTTAACGTGCTCGAGGCGCATCACGCGCTGCAGACACCGCTGCCCGTCAACCTACGTTTCTGCTTCGAGGGCATGGAGGAGAGCGGGAGCGACGGCCTCGACAAGCTCATCCTCGAGGAGGTCAAGAAGGGAAAGGAATCGTGGTTCGACGGCGTGGACTGCGTCTGCATTGTGCGTCTCTCCAGTCATAGCTGAGGCGGAAGTTGTGCTGACGGAAGCGGGTAGTCGGACAACTACTGGCTGAATACGCGCACGCCGGCGCTCACTTATGGTCTGCGCGGGATCACGTACTACAAGCTGGTGATTGCGGGGCCCGCGAAGGACCTGCACTCTGGCGTGTTCGGCCGTATGGTGCACGAACCCATGACGGACCTCATCGCGCTCATGAGCAAGCTCGTCGACCCGCAGGGCAACATCCTCGTCCCCGGTGTAGATGCCATGGTTCCGCCAGCCGATGCGGAGGAAACGTACGCGTCTCTTCCGCTCATATTGTCATCCAGCTGACGCTGTGTATGCGCGCAGGGCGCTCTACACCAATCTCGACTACTCGATCGACGACGTCGAAGTGTCCGCCGGCGCGAAGATCGCGCTTAGCGACGACAAGGCGAGCGTGCTCATGGGTCGCATGCGCTCGCCGTCGCTCTCCCTCCACGGGATTGAAGGCGCATTCTACGGCGCTGGCGCGAAGACTGTCATCCCGGCGAAGGTCGCGGGCAAATTCAGCATCCGTCTCGTACCGCCGCAGACTCCGGAGAACGTTGACCCGCTTGTGATCAAGTACCTTGAGGAGGAGTTCAAGAAGCTTGGGAGCAAGAACACATTCAGCGTGGAGAGTCTACATGGCGGGAAGCCGTGGGTTGAGAACCACAAGCACTGGAGCTACGAGGCTGCGCGGCGTGCGACCGAGGTGCGTGCAGATTCTGGCTCCTTGCATGGAGTTCCGCATCGGCTTGACAGGTTGTCGGTCTCACGGACGCTGATGTTACTCTTGGACACAGGCGATATACAAGCAAACGCCAGACTACACCCGCGAGGGTGGTTCCATCCCAGTTACGCTCACTTTCGCAGAGGCGCTTGGCGTGAACGTGCTGTTGTTGCCCATGGGACGCGGGGACGACGGTGCTCAGTGCGTCTTCTCTTCTTCAATTGCGTGCGTCTGATCCCTTGCTCACTTGACATCTCCCACAGCTCCACCAACGAGAAGCTGGACATCTCGAACTACATCGAAGGCGTAAGTCATTCTTGTTCGGACACAAGGGTCCCGGGTACTGTGTACTGACTCGGCGCCTGTGTGGCGTGTACAGACGAAGCTCCTCGGGACATATCTCTACGAGGTCGCCGCCGGCACGAAGGCCTGAACGCGACGGTGTCGGATACAGAACAAAGCGGGAATATAAGGGGTCGCGGGAGAGATGAAGTGTATACTGTATGTGCTTGTATCGTGCGTGTACCACTCAACAAGAACAGATGCACCGCAACGCCTGCTTCGGTTGTCAGTGAGACACGCCGCGCGGCCTGGGATGTGGTGGCCACCATCCAAAGCGTCAACGCGGATCGATGTCGTGGCCTGCATGCGGTAGGTTGCTTTGTGTCGGGCTGGTGATCGCGGCCTCGTGTTATTATCTGGGGAAGGTGGCGGTCAAAGCGCATCACAACATGGCTTGGGTATAAATCGCGGCGATCTTGTATGACGGGATTCATCATCTCAGCTGCCTATTGTCTCACTTATCTCGAGTCATCCTAACAATTCGCGTATATTTACGCTGACGGGACAACCAATAACTAACAGCCAAAGCTTTGCCAACACAACAAGCAGCATGCTCGCCCCAGCACGCTTCCTCACCTGCTACAACATCTACTGGCTTTCTGCCCGCGGGTCCTCCACCCGCAGTCCCACTCCTGCGCGCCACAGCGACCCCACGGACCCCCCGCCAGATACCCCGTACTTCGACGGCGACCCGATGGCGCTGCACACATTCTTCGCCGCATTTGAGGCGCTGCCGACGCCGCCCGCGCAACGCGCCGCGGCGCTCCTGCGGTACGTCGCGCTGGGCATCGCTGCGGAGTGGACGCGCTATTTCAAGGGTGCGACGTTGCAGGACTATGATGCGCTCAAGGAGGGCGTGTGTGTGCTGTACCTCGGGCAACGCCGCCCGCGCAAGCACCGCGTGCGCGAGCTAGAGGCGCTCGTCAGGGAGAGGCCCGTGAATTTGGAATGTGTCGAGGAGGTCGCGGCGTGGTTGTATGAGAACGCTGACCTTACGGCGGAGGAGGTGGAGGAGTATAGAGTGGTCGCGGAAGGGCGGGGGCGCGTGCGGGTGAGGGGAAAGCAGAGGAAGGCGCTGGGCGTGCAGGGGGCTGAGAAGAGGCCACTGGAGGAGGGCGGCCCGAGAAAGGAGGAAGGGGGACAGATGGCCAATGAAGAGGTGGGAGGGGTGGCGAAGAGGCTGCGGCGCGTACTGGAGTCGCAGGACGTGCAGGCTCCGCGGGAACAGAGCGGTACTGCGGGCGTGATGGCGGTCAAGAGGCATCGGAGCGTCAGCGAGCTGCGCACGTCGTCCAAGACGAGGAAGAGGTCGGCGTCGGGGCAGCGGAGAAGGAGACGGCTTCAGGCGTGAGCAGCATAGGCGAGCTTGGTGGAGGTGGTGTATGCATATATGCCTATGTCTTTCATTATGAAAATATCATATGCAGTGCACGAGAACCTGTAGACTACTGTGCAAATGCTAAGTGCGACAGGAGTACTTGGGTTCGTGAGCAGAGCAGACCGACTTGCCAGTGATCCAAAGTCCAATCCCCGAGACCGGCACTTGTTAACTTCGACATTCACTCAAGTGGCTCGACATAACGATGACAGGAAGTTGACAGTGGCGCTGGCTACTTGCTAGCCAGCTGGAAGGGGCCCGCGTTCAGTTTGCACGGATCGCTACTCTACCTTGACTTTGCATGAACTATTCAAGGCAAGCTGTGAATTTGCGGAACCGGGGACTTGCCTTATCCTGGTCCGCACAAAGATCGTTTGCGGCCTGGATCCTTGGCGATCCTGCAAAGCTTACCCTGATGGGGTCGGGTACCGACACCACCCGGGCAGACCGCAAGCTCCGAGATATCGTAGTACGTGTACGACGAGGAAAATACCATATTGATATTGGGCAGATGTGCTCGTGCGGGCACGGTGCGGATCCTGTGGCGGCATGCTTGAGAGTTTGGTGGGGTGGGAGTTGTCCAGACTTCTCTGTCCAACAGCATCAGCCATCATCGCTGTAGCTCGCGGGACGTCGCCCTGCGGCGTGGAAGAGCAGCACTAGCTGCGGTCTGTTACATCACAGAGGCTTGGATCTTGGCATACCACTACTTTTGTTCCCGGCAGCGACGTATGCCTTCTCGCCACTTTTGGAGCATGGTGAGAAAAGGTAGCGCTTGTTCCGTGAATAGGGTGCGCAAAGCTGCGAAAATTGGACGACGTTGAAGCTGACGCTGACAGTACATGGATCAAATATACGACGCGAGCTGCGAAGCGATGTCCACCGGCGAACCAAGTGACGCTGACCCACTCCCAAGATTCAGGTAAGCCGTACATACGGCTGCCGTATGTACGAGACAGCGCACAGCGCATGAAGCAATATGTCGGCGCTGTGCCTTAGGGAAGTCAAGAAGCTGGCAGTGGATCATAGCTGTTCCTGCGTTTCACAACGTACCTGCTCGCAAAGCATGCCGAAAGCAGCAAGACCGTTGTGTTTTCAGCCTGAGTGCGGCTCCAGGCCGCCAAAAGAAGGCGCGAAGGCGTTGATTTGGATAAATTTGGGAGGTAAGCGACCAGGGACGGCCAGAGGCACGGAGAGTTGAGAGAGCGGAAAGCCGATCAGTCGTGCGCTGAGCAGAAGAAGCGCAGGGCGACGGCGGCTGGAGATTATCTTCGCGGCGTCACGAGAGCTCATGAGAGTCGTGGCGGCGGCTGGCAGCGGCCACGGCAGCCAGGCACTGCGCGGAAAGATTGCGAGCAGAGACGCCAGGGCGATTTACATATGTACGTATTATCGGGGACGCGGTGGTCCTGAATTGCAAGAAAGAAAGGGTGGGAGAACGAAGTGGGTGTGCGAAGGAGGAATGCTAACGGTCGAAGGCTGATGAGAGTGATTGATGTCTTGTGCTGTGAAGATCTCTCATGAGAAGAACCAGCTGAGCACAAGACGGCCGGGAGAATCTTGTTTGAGTTGTCGGAAAGAAGCGCTAGCGATGTCGCCTGGACGGTCGGCCGAGAGAAATTGGGGTGCTGCGAGGCGAAGAAGCCTTCGCTACGCGAATCTGTGTGAGACCGCCAACTGAATGAGAGGCACGGGTGTCGGAGGGATTAATCTGGAAAAGAGGGAGAATAATCTAGGATTGTTCGGGGAGGGTGCGAGCGTCGGTGCGTGCAGGGTCTCATTTGGAGGGAACGGTCGCTCTGGGCAACGGAGGCGAGGCGTTGCAGGCGAGAGGCGGGCTGAGCTGGCAGCGATAGCTTGAGTGTCGCTTGAGCGTCGCTTGCGCAGGCAGTGTCCGGATGGGGACAGCGGTGGCCAGGGTCCCCGATCGCAGATCTGAAGGGCTGCCAGCCAAGTTTCCGGGGCCCTCGGGAGTAGACCGCGCGCCGGATTGGGGTCACGTGTGGTTAACTCACCCTTCTTCAAGTACCCACCGCGACAGTCCTCCATGGAAGAATATCCCCCCTTCTCTTCCTCCCCTTCCTCCTGCTCTGCAATCCTCCCGCGGTACCCGACCCCTCTCACAAGTCCGCGCAAAAATGTCCGGCCTCGACAGCCCCGTGGACCGTAGTCCCTCCCCGCACAAGGATAGCAGCCGCCCATCCTCGGCCAACCTTCCCAGTCTCCGCGACGAGAAGAGCCACATCGATGTCGAGGGCTCGCAGGATATCGACCAGAAGGCAGTTCGCTCTGCCCTTCTGAAGATGGACATCGTCGTCATTCCCATCGTCGGCATGTACTGTGAGTAGTCCCGACTCTTCGGCGTCGTGCCTGTCGAGCTCATCGCGTCCTCTCCTCTCAGACTTGTTGTCTTTCTTGGTGTGTATTGCATTATATGCGCTTTTCTTTTCGTCTTCTCATCATCTATGGCGCGTACGATAGGATCGATCGTAAGTCCAACTGCTTGAAGTCAGATCGTCGTCGCTGATCGCATTCCGCGTCCAGAAACATAGGAAATGCTAAGATCGCTGGTCTCCAAAAAGACCTCAAGATGACCAACACCCAATACTCGACTGCTCTGACTATCACCTAGTATGGTCCTCTCTTTATGTGTCATCGATCGCACTGACGACGTTTCATCCCTTAGTGTGCCATACATCCTCATGGAGATCCCTATGAATCTCCTCATGAAGCGTCTCGGGGCAAACATCACACTTCCGGTGATGGTCATCCTTTGGGGTATGGTCTGCGCGTGCCAAGGCGCAGTCAAGTCGTATGGGGGTCTCCTCGCATGTCGGTTCTTCCTCGGTGCCCTCGAAGGTCAGCGTTCCCGGTGTTCAATGCTTATGCGGATATTCATCTCGTTCCAGGCGGTCTTTTCCCCGGCATCGTTCTTTACCTTTCTTCATTCTACAAGCGCCATAACATGCAATTCCGCTTCGCCATGATGTTCAGTACAACGTCGCTTGCGGGTGCGTTTTCCGGTCTCCTCGCTGCCGCCATCCAGAACCTGCATGGCAAGCGCGGTTTGTCGGGTTGGGCTTGGATCTTCGTCTTGGTATGTTTTATCGCCTCTGAACATTGATTCAACCACTGATCCGTACACGTTCGGCTTTTAGGAGGGCGTGTTCACAACCCTCTTCGGCATCATCACTTTGTTCTTCATCCCCGCCACCCCACGGGACATCGGCTGGCTCACCGAGCACGAGAAGGAGAGCTACACTCGTGACCTCACTGCCGACTGGAGTGGTGATGCAGATGAAGAGGGTCAGGAAGTCTTCAGCTGGAGCGAGGTCGCGAGCGTCTTCATTAATGCGCCCCAGACTCTCATTCTTTGCTTGCCTCTGTTCTTCAGCGGTGTTACGGTGAGTTCCGATTCTATCTGGTCGTCACGGATTTCTGACGCGTTTCTTCGGTGATAGCTGTACGGTCTCGCTAACTTCACGCCCACGATTGTGAACGCCCTCGGTTATTCCGCGAATCACGCTCAGCTCTTGAGTGTGCCGCCATACGCCTGCTCCTTTGTGCTTAGCATCGTCGCTGCCTACGCTTGCGACAAGTACAAGAACCGTGGATTCATGGCTATTGGGTGCAGCCTTGTCGCCGCCGCCGGTTATGGAGTCTTCCTCTGTAAGTGTGCTTTGTGGTGATCGGGATATATCCGCAAACTGATCGTGTTCGGACTATCAGGGACCAACCAGAAGCACTCTCACTACGGCGCGCTCTTCCTCCAGATCATCGGTGTCTACTGCGTTGCGCCTTGTCTGTCCACCTGGAATGCCAACAACGTGCAGCCCCACTACCGCCGTGCGACTTCCGTCGCCCTTGCGTTCGTCAGCACCAACATCGGAGGTGGGCGTTCCCCTTACCTCTTCTTCCCTTGTCATTCCCTTTCCTGACGCGTCTATCTGTAGGCATTGTCTCGACATGGCTGTTCATCACCGGCTCGCCAAAGTTCCGCACAGCGTCCATTATCAACTTCGCGTTCGCGGTTGGCATGGCGTTCTTCAGCGGCCTCGCGATGCTCTACATGCGCAACCGCAACGTCGCCAAGCGCGAGGAGGTCGCCCGCCTGCTGTCCGAGAAGGGCGATGGCACGGCGCCCGGCGAGTGGGACTCGCCCGCTGAGCGCCGCAAGCTCGGTGATCGTCACCCCCGCTTCGAGTACACGCTCTAGAGCACCCCACCCCTGCATGAGACGAGATGAGTGTTTTGTTATTGGCAGTAAATAATTGGGCTTGGCTTGGTTTATTTAGTAATGCGCCCACTGCGCTGCCATTGTTGGGCGCGCGGGGGTCGGCCTCTCGTTCTCCTCGGTTTTTGATTTGTCTGCGTGGTATCTTAGGTCTAGCAATTTGTTCTGTCTGCAATACACACATCATACATAGATATCTGCACCTTTTTTGAGGCGCGCTTCGCGTTCAGTTAGTTTGCCTGGGGACTGCAAGTGTACGAGCTACGTTACGATGATACGTTCATGCGTTGGTTGCAATGACGATGTCTTGTCGATCCTGCATCTGATTGTGTACGCGAGAAACTCGGGCCCGCCGGCTGTTGCTGTTGATATTCCTGAGTAATTCGTCAGGCGTGCGCGCACGAATGTTCACAGGAATTGAACGAGCCTGGATAGCGCGTGCGCGCACCGCAGGGCCGCCGGCCCAAAATCAAGACAAATCGCAATTTGTTTTGCCGGGTCCGCGTCGGCGTCGAGCGTGTTCCTCGAGGGCTCGACGTCGGACATAGCGTGCTGCTATGCATGTACGGAATGCGTCAAGCTCTAAAGCCTGCGCACCGTGGGCCCTGGACGATCAACGCGAAATATTACTGTAATGGCTGTGGGAGGGGGGCCTGGGGAAACTCTGACTGTCGTAAACCGCGCGGGGTGTCCGAGGGCGCGCGGTAGGCTTCGTGCGCGCGCGGATGGGGATAACATATGGGCTTCGGCTTCTCGTGGCGGTTGGTGGCGCGTACTGCACGTCTGTTCTGATCCCGTGCGGCTGGGCGATGGGAAATCAGCGCTGCGTGCAGATGTTCGCGAACGCGATGCGGGGGATCATGATGTCATGCGTATGTACATACACTGCAGTACGCGCACCCGAGCGTGCTAGCCTGCTGTTCTAGCTACTCCAGATTCGCTGCGCGCAATCAGTGGGACCCTGCGTCGAAGTGGAGAGCGCAGTGCGCTGATGGCGGCTGCCAGTGCTTCTGCGATATCTAGACGACTGTGGGTGCGCACTGGCAGATAGCGCACACGGCTGTCAGGTGGGGTGGGGCGGACATGCGACGGCCCAAGTGAAGCTAGCGTGACAGTACTGCTGACGTGCGTGATCCGCAATTGCAGAGCGGGGGCTCTTGGCTGCATGCTGAATGTTCGTTCGGATCAGGCGCACGCGGGCCCGACGGTGCAGAAAAATCAGCATGCATATTCCGTGTCAAGGGATGTACGGTACATGCAGGGCTGGGCTGTCGACTTGGACGCCGCAAACCCACGTTGGCGAGCCCAGGAACACCGTGCAGTAATGCTTTTTGTGCCGCTGACGCAGCACGAGCTCATGGGCAATTGATAGCACGGGCTCGCGGACAGGTTCGCTGTCATATTTGCCGCAGGACGTCTGCCAGTGCATCACGGAGGGTCTGTCAGCGAGAAGCTCGAAGCCAGAAGTCGAAGGCCGGACGCGCCTTCTGCAAAAATATGAGACATCCGCGCGAGCGCGGTCGCGGCCAGGCCATGCAAATGTGCGCATGATAAAGGCGGGACGATGCCGTCACAGGTTCAGCATTCTGATCGCATGTACCTAGGCTGCCGGCACGGTGCCCATCCCATCAGACGACATAAAATAATAAACAAACGCGCAACAAGAACGTACGGACGCGGGTGGACGGCCGGGGACCTGCGCGGCGAGGGCTCTACTCCAGTCTTCGTCTGATCCATCGACATCACGCGCCACTGTCGCTATCATGGTCAACATACACAACGGTGGGGACCTACAACTCGCTGTAGACGCCACAAAGGCGCAGCCACCACGCGGTAAGTTGCCAGTTGGAGAAATCAAACCGAAAAAAAACGGGAAAAAATGGGGGATGGAAGCGGCCTGGCCTGCGCGCATGCGGCCGCCGCTGCGCGGTTTTCTGCACGGTGCAGGAGCGCGGAAGAAGCACCCTCATCGCACCCGGGATGCCCGCGTGCAGGCGCGCCGGAGGAAAAAATCGCGTTACGTAAGCTGCCGCGGCGGTGAGTTGCCGGCAGAAGCACCGACTGCAGCTTTGGCGGGTCGTCGCGTTGCGCAGTGGCTGCTTCGCGAACCCCCACTAGCGCGAGATCGTACTCCACGACGTCGTGGAGTCGTATATGGCGTTCATTTCATTAGCGTTTAGTGCAGACGAGGGGCTTAGCGAGCTCCTCCTAGAGACGCAGAGAGATCCTAGAGACGATGGGTAGCAACTGGTCAGTGCGTGCCTCTGCGCGCCTCTGATTGCGCGGGGTTACGCTGACGTGCCCCTAAAACAAGAGGGGGCGAAAATCGCGGACTGGGCAGGTACCCGTCTTGTGCCGTCCTTCGTCGAGTGGTGATTGGCGGGGAGGATACTGGCGGCCGCAGCGACTCGCCCTAGAGTGCGCCATACCAGCACACAGATTGCATCTGGAAATTCGAAGGCTTGCTCAGAGGAGATGCGCGTAGGAAATCAGAATATTCAATATAATCGCGTGCGGGGGTATCATGATTAGATGCAGAAGAATACGCGCGTATTTGTCAGGTGATGGCCGGCAGCGCGGCCTCCTCGGAATGAAGACGAGTGTACAGCGGAGATTTGGGTCGTGTGCTTCTGTTTCGTTTTGAACAAGAGGGTTGCAACAAATGTCGCGGCGCCGCGTGCACTGGGAGCAATGTCCTCCATGCCAGTGCGCGGTAAGCACTGTGCAGCAGACAGAGCAAGGTGCGGCGATTTACTTGGTACAACTCGAGTAAAAATGTCAGGGATATAGATCATAGAAGACGTCAGCGTACCCTGAAAGGCAGCCAACCGCGATCGACTGGCTGCGGGGCAGTGCGCGAGCATCGAGGCAAGGGTCGTGACGACGAAGTGATTCACGATCGGTGAAGCCCGCTCGCGTCGCAGCTGCCGATGCCCGTCGAAAATTCAAAATTGCAACACCGACGGCGGGCCGGGGTGCGTCGGGCGGTCGCGCCTCGAGTTACCCTGGACATGGACATGGCCGGATGACCCTAACTGAGAGCATTCCGGGTGCCGTCTCGCCTCGCTCCGCGCAAGGACGCCGTCACGCGTCGAGTATGAAATTGTAGCAAACCAGAAGGCTTCAGTGTCATCTCACGACGTCGGGGGCAGCTCGAAATGCGAGAATGCGGTCGCCGCGCGATGCTGTTATTCGAACCCCAATGATAATGATATTGAAAAAGGGTGGTTGGTGTGCTCACAAGAGCAAAACCTTCTTCTGGCCCTGACACGGGGATAAACTTGGGTTACTTATGTTAGCGAGGGGCTCGACCCCATGCAATGAGAGGGCCGCCGTGTACATTGGGATGGTCAGCAAGGTACGACGGCGACGACACACCAGTGACACGACGACGACAAACCCGCTGTATGAGATCCCGATATTATTCACGAGTGCCTTGGGTTGCGGGGTCCTTTGCGTCCGCTCGTCCTGGGGCCTGGCGTCTCAGCCCATGTATATGCCGGCCGGGGACGGATGCCGCTGGAGACGGGGCGCACACTCCTCCAGGAGTCCTCCTGCAGCATTCCAAGGCGTATTTTGCGCACGCGAGGAGATGAAATCGAGGCGTCAGCACGGGGGAAGAGATGTATTTGGGCGAAACCGTGCCACGTGCTGCGACGGGAGCCGCGCCACTCCGCGAGCGATGCGCCCGCGAAGGGTTGAGCTTCAGTTCTGCATTCCCCGGCCTTCTCCCAGAACACCATTCGGCTGAACACCAGAACCCGGCTACACGCGCCCTCCGCGTATCTTGAGCAGCGATGATGCTCCCGCTTCGCAGTCTATCAACACAGACAGCTCTCTTCGTGGCGGCGTTGACAGATCTCGGTATACGTGGCAACTTGGCACACCACCTGATGTGGGCCCAACCCGACATATGTCTTTGGACGGCAACCGCCCACCCCGCAATCGGACGTCCCTCGCATGCGATTGCCGCGCTCGTTTCTATAGGCGATTTGTCTGCGAAAGGGTCGCTCACCTCCATCGAGAGGCCACCGACGCCGTCAGGCCGCCGCAGCGTCCGCTCGCTTAGGGAGCGTTGACACCCTGGACCTGCAGGGGCAGACGGCGGCTTGCCGGAGAAGATTTGTTTGGTTTTGGGATCTTACGGGAGTCTCGCGGCTGCTGTCTCACGCCTGGGGTTCTGCGTGACTGCGTCCGTGTGGGTGGGTATTGGAATTTACTGATTCGCGAATGCAACGACGAGCGTGCGAGCGGGACAGATGGCTAACCTATCGAGGGTAGTTCTCGCGCTTGGAGACTGTAACCTTGCTGCAGCCGGAGCAGGCCAACCGTCTGGCTCCCGGCCTCACGTCTGGCTTCTCGGGCAATCCGCGCAGCCAGATCGCATTCCCTTCCCACTATAACTATAAGTACCCCTGGCAATGTCACGCTCCCCCTCTCCCCTCTCGTAACCCCGCACCGTTCCTCTTCCCTCCATCGGGCTCCGCCAACGCTCGTTACCAGTATCCCCAGGCGCCAACGGGTGTATACATAAGGCCTGTCCTAGCGCCTCCAGGGCTTGTCGCTTCCATTCCTCGGACTGCCATGGTCTCCTTCCTTGAGCAGGTCGCGCCTGCGACCATCGAGAATCTGCAGCAAATGTACGTGTTGACAATTCTTCTGCGCGCGTCGCGTCCTCACTCGTGCCCCCTTTTAGCATGGCCGGGAAGGTCGGTTACAACGGTATTAATGTCTGCGCGTCCCACTGACCGCATTTCGCGTGCAGTACTTCTTCCTTGCAGCATTGACGCTGCTGCTGTATGATCACTTGACAACGTTCCCGGAGGAGGTGCGTCGTGCGCGCGTGTTTCCCAGTCCTCGCTGATTGTTGATCTTAGATCCAAACGGTGTGGAAAAAGAAAAAGACTTTCGGTGAGCCACACTGTTCCTGTTGCAAGTCGTCATATTGACCACCGCCACCAGTTCTTTATATATTTATCGCGGTATGTTCTCTTCCATCTGATGGACGCGATCGGTCCTGAGCTGTTCGTGCTGCAGGTGCGGTACTATGCCCCGATCGCCGTGAGCATTGTGGCCTTTGGTGAGATTATCTCTTGCTCGTCGATACGTCCCGTCGCTGACTCTGCCTACAGGTTTCTTCTCGACCGCGATGACGCGGGAGCGGTAAGCGTGGCAAGCCTTCATGTCCGAGGCGCACAAACTGACTCCGACGACTCCGCTCTTCCTCCGATGCCTAATCCGGCCATGCGCTGTGCTGTTGCTCGATGTGGCGTTGCAGGTGTGCGCAATGGATGCTCTTCTTGCCGCTCGGCATCACGATGCCGCTCTCGCTCTTCCCCGGCATCCTCATGCTTATTCGGTCGGTCTCCTCTCTCATGCCCAGCCATGGCACTTCCTAACATTCCGCAGAGTGTATGCGTTGTATAACCGGAACCGAATCGTACTCTTCGGACTTTCCCTCATCCTGTTTGCGCAGACCATTGCCGGTATTTGGCAATACACCGTCTCGGGAGGCACACGTCAGTCTTTTCGATGTCTATGTATCTGCTCCATGTACTCACGCGCCCCCCCGTCAGCTGCTCCTGACCCAATTGACAACTATGAGTTCCACTGTGAGTCCGCCTTGGCATCACCTGTTCTGCGCTTCTGACTTTGACATTTCCTAGTCTGCATTTATCTCCCTCCCAAAAGAATGTATAGCTTATCTCCTCCGGTATGGCTTGTGAGGATCCGTCGCTGATCGTTCTCTTCGCAGCGGCCATCTGTCGACAATGTATATTTTCATGGAGCTGGCGTACGACAGCATCATCTTCCTACTCACCATCTCTCGAACGACGTACATGTTCTGGCGGCAGCAGGCCACCATGAACGCCAACACTGGCGCGCCGAGTTTAGTTGCCTGCCTGATCCGGGATGGAGGTTTCTATTTTGGGTATGCGATCAACTGTTTGTCGTTCACGGCTGTTTCATTAACCCCGCATTGCTTATAGCTGCATCTTCTCAATGAACCTGATGTGGGTATTGATGATCATGCACGCACCAACGGGTCTCCGCGCCATCGCGTCTATGTGCGTTCTTCATCCTCTCTATCACCGTTCCCTGACATTGACTGTCTCTTTCAAACAGCCCTTCATCATGGTACGCCACCACCCACGCTGCCCTGTCCCCCGCGCGCCACCGCTGACCTTCTCCGTTTCCAGTGTAACAACAGTTATGATCTGCCGCATCACGCTGAACCTGCGCACGACCGTCTACGGGACGGAACAGGCGTTCGAGCGCACGGTGAACAACATCCCCCTCTCCGAGATCAAAACGTCACGGCAGAACGCACGGCGCTCGTACGCATTCGACCCGACCGCGACCGAGAACCTCCAGATCCACGTGCGGACGGAGTACGACATCGCGGACGACCTCGACCGCTCGTATCCGTTCTCGAATGGGAACGGGTTCGACGGGGACAGCGACAAGCCGAAAAGCTTGCCCGGCGCGCATGCCGTGTAAGTACCGCATTAGAGTGCGGGGATTAGCATTCTTGTGCCATATCATTGGGCATTCATGTGCCATAGCATTGGGTTGGGTGGGTGTTTGAGCTACGCGTTCTTCTGGGTTTGCGGGGTGGGTGTGCATGGGCTGCGTGTATTGCATTTGAGTTGCTGGACGGACTGCCGATCAGACTCTTTACTACTCATTGACTGCTATGCTTCTGTCGTGGATTACTGCGGCTTTACGCGCACGGCAGGAGATGTATCTGTATCCTTAGTTTATTGGTTCGCAATCATAGAGACCACACCGTCATTTGGAAACTTCGGAACTCGCTTGAGCATTATTGCATTGCCCCAATTGACACTATGCGGGTATGTATCATTCTGTAAAGAGTTTGGGTTACCAAGCAACTCAAGAGCATGTGGTGCCTGCGGACGCATCGCGGACGTCGGAGAGGGCTGGTGCGGGCAGAAGCAACAGATAAGATTTTTCATAGACAACGGAAGCATCCAGAGCGAGCTGGGCGGGGGGAATAGCGGGGACGGAGAACCTCGGGGGAATCGTTTGCTGTAAACGCACTGAGGGCCCTGCGAGAGACTCGCAAGCGCCGATACCCTGCACAAGAAAGAATTTGCGCGGGCACAGTGCGTCGCGAGAATTTCTACAGGGGACATTATTCGCCCGAGCCGGTTTCCCAGTGTGGGACCACCAGCGCGCGCCCATGTGCTTTTGTGGGCGTTGCGAAGAACGCAGAGCTGAATTATGAGCAGAGCGCCAGCAAGCGAAGTGAACTCCGGAGATGAAGGGGCCGGACAGAAACCACGGATTCAAACGAATTGGGATAGCACTAGGTAAGTAAGGCGGATAGGGGATTCGGAGCACCGTTGCCAGTGCACAGCGATGTGTAGCGGCGTATCGTGTGCGGGTGGAGCTGCAATGCGTGCACTCACCCGAGAAAGTATTAGTATCCAGAAGAAGTGCTGCGCTGCGGATGCACGCGACCCCGGGGTCATCGCATCATCGCTGGATTCGCACTGCCACTGGTGATGCATTCATGATGCGTGGTTGCATCCGGCGGTTCTGAAGCTTCTTTGCGCGTTTGACAGTGATAGCATGCAGAGTTGCGGAGCATCACGCCGTTTGGATCTTCGTCCGGAGCGGCGACGAGCTGGTCCTGTAAGATCGGCGGCATGGAAGCTGATCGTCACGGTGGGGGGCGCGTGGGGGAGGGGCCTGCACACTGTCAAGGTGAGTAGGACGGCCGGGGCAGGATCAGGACCGAGCTTCTCTTGACTCCCGAGAGGGGAATAAATTCGGAATAACTGGATTTGTGCGAGCGGGCTCCCGTGAAGAAACCGCGTGTCTTGCATGCATTAGTTAATTAAGAGAAACATACGGATGTCACTGGCCCTTAGTAGGTGGCGCTACAGTGGTAAGTACTGAAAAAGCTTATAGGTTACACAGGAGGAGAGCGTGGGAAACGATTTTCACGGTTAGACTCAGAGGAGCGTGTCACTGTCTCGGTTCCCGCCTTGCTCTCGCTGTCTCAATTCAACCCTCAATGTATAGGATATCTATCCTATCGCGAGGCTCTTTATCCCGATACAACAAGTCTTCAGAGCTTGGTTGTGCAGAACTTCGCGAGCAGGGAGCTCGTTTCGGCCGTTGCCGTTGCTGAGCTGTACAGCAGTGGCACGCGTGACGCCACGGGTTTTGCGCCGTCGTCCAATCGTCTTTCCTCGTCATTCTCTCGTCTCCGATTTCTCGTCCATTCTGGATGCCAGATATGTACGGATGGGATTGTTTTCCACTGTGTTATGGTGAGCCAGCAGACCTTCTCTTTCAGCACTCTTGCGCTCGCTGCGTCGCCCGCGTGTATGATGAACTAGAATTCACAATATCAAGCTCAACAGTCTAATGGATTTCGCATCCATCTGCTGACTTCATTCTGCAATGCTGATCTCTCCTCTTCTTCCGTATCGCTTTTTCGACTCGTTGCTGACCGAACTTTGCCTTGCAGCATGACGGCAGTCCTCCTCAAGCTTGGTAGGAAATGTAGCGGATGGTCGTTGTGCGTTGATATCCGGGCCATCGTGAGTCATCCATTCTGTCGGACTTGTGTGCAAGTCCCGAGTATGTACTCGTATCACCTGCCGTGAAGCATACATTTTTTATACCATCTACGATTATTCGAGTGCAGGATGTCATCGGCCTGCGGCCGCGATATCGTTCATGTGCTTGGCCGACTGCCTGCACAGGGCCGTCAGTGACGTAGACCGCCCCCATGGTTCAAACGCTCAAGCCTGCGGTGTGTAGAACCGGCTTACTGAGGTTGCATCGGAAGACAAAATAGATGGACCTATGGGGCAATAAGTAGCATGGCGATAATGTTCTGGATGGTTCTGCTTCTCATTTTGTCTTCTATGGCAGACGAAGTCTTAGGGACAGTACGAAATGTGGTCTACAAGTCCCCAATCGTGTCTCCCGAGCACGGTAAAAAAAACTATCCAGCACAAGAAGAATCGGCCATTCATATGGTCGATTAGAGATGGGTACTTATGACGGTCAAGTTCGGAATGACTGAACGGAGGTAGATCAGTGAATACGCTCCAGCAGCTTACAAGAACGCTTACATGTCCGTACTCCGGTCAGCGGTGTTCTTCGGAAATCATCGATCCGGTATCGAAGGTGGTCTCCCAGATATGCGTAATGCGCCTGTGGTCTGCATTCGAGTCGGGATCCACTTCGGGATCCTGTTCGACTCTTGCAAGGGGCACAGACATCAGACGACGCATCATGACAGCCTGAGTCATGGAGGGCGTACTTCGCATTGAAAGCCACGAACGCGCGCTGGACATCTGACTCCCTCCCCTCCACCTCATACCGCCGAGCAACAGTCAAGAAGCCACCCATCAGCCCCGTCTGTCAGCCATGACCTCATTACAAAGCGAAACCCCACCATCCTGCACGACTCACGTACCTTGAACCCGTCCTTCGCATCCGCGTCGAGCACCTCCAACGAGTTCTCCCATGTGGCCTGGATCGCGCTGGTGCCCTTCCGCTGCGCGCCGATGTGTGCGCGGATGTCCTCGCGGGTCACCTGCACGTGGTTCACGAAGATGTGCACGTGCGGGGACAGTGCCGCGTCCACCGCAACGTCGAACGCGGCATCCGAAGACGACTCGAAGAGCGCGTTGACTCGGCTCTGCACCCAGGCCATGAGCGAGTCGGGGTGGGCAGGAGAGGATGCAGAAGAGTGGAAGGGGCGGGCCATGATCAGAGGAATTGAGGGTGTATAGGAAGGAGTCTCCGAGCTCAGTGAGGCCTTTAGTAAAGTCGAAAAATATGACCATGTTGTCGGTCTCTGTGTCTGCTGACTTTCTGGAAGGGGTGAAACCTGTGAGTGAATGGGGAATTGGGGCCCTGAAGAAAGACAGAAAACATAAGGCGATGGTCAGGCGATGGTCTGAGTCAATGGACTAGGACGCGCTGGCCACAGTTTGTATCCTTGACGTGAGGCGTTACGACTTGGGTACCCCCTCAATCTTGCTAAATACATTGTCCGAGAGAGCACGCCGCCGGGCGATGTAAATATCCATCGATTCAATGACAATACAGTCCGACCGACGTCGGATGCCATCAGATCAACACTTCTGCCGCTCCATTATCGGTTGGCTTCCCCTTACCACCGTCCCCTTCGTGATGTGAGCCCAAGTACACGTTAGCACCTGGGGTCTGCTTCAAGCGCTCGATGTCGGCATGGACAATGTCGCGGCAGAACATATCCAAATCAAGATCGTTCTGTCGTTCACGGCCAATGAGCAACGATTACCCTGCTCCACATATGAAACTTACCTCGTCGTACCCTGAAGTTCACGTCAGCATGAAAGCTTGTGCAGTATGCATGGAGTCAACATGAGTAGGGACGCACCAAATGGTTGTTCGATCTCTTCCCCTGCGGCGAGGAAACCAAGGTATATGAATGCCGCGATGGCAACTCCGGGTATCGTGTACCAACCGAACTGGTCAACTAACTGGAACGGTAGAAAGAAGAGGTATATCCAAACGGTGCTAAGAGGCATTGGATGATCAAGGGGACATGCATTTGAACTAATGCGCTTACTGTCTGCAATGAGGTAGGTGGCTGTTAGAGGACAGGTGACTGCAATTGGCAAAGAACGGGCATACCTGATATGCACGGCGTAAACGCTGGATGGAGTCGTCAGACTAACGATATCCGGCGAACTCCACGGCGACTTACAAGGGTAGAGGCGTGGTCAATATGCGCTCCAAGGCTGTGTAAGCTCTTATTATGCGTCGTTGAGGCCTGAAGGAGATTCCAGGGCTTACCGGCAAGTGTGTCTTCGAGTGCAGCGATGGAGCCAATCATCGCCCCCAGGCTGGTACCTACATCTCGGTGACTAAGGATGCGAAGATACAATATCTCCATGCACAAACCTGGTACAGTCCCACGGTCCTCGAGCACACTCAGCCAGTCGCTAAGATGCCTCATCAGCTCAGTGGGTATGTTCTGCCCGTTCCCGGCAACACGTGGCCTGTGCTTGAGGTTCCGACCAGGTCGAGACGGGCCAGGCTCTGTCATCCACTGACGCTGGACGCCCCCCTCCTCGCTGCTTTGATCCTCCTACAATACGGATTAGCAGTTATGTGCGTCGAAATTTGAGAATACACACGCTTGACGCTTCCTGCACTGTGCGAGGGCGGTAAAATCTGAATATATGATGGAAATAGTTCGCGAAGGGAATGAGGTCCGATGAGACCCTGGAGAACACCGATGGGGCGAAGGCGCGGCTAGATGGAAGGAGTGGAGCGCGCTCCTGCGCGCAGGAGGAGTGAGAAGAACTACGCGAAGAAGAATATACCCGGCCACGGCCACGTAAAGTAGTCTCGGCTGTCCCATAGGAATTGATGGGCGGTACAACAGGGTCCAAAAACGGACCGAATGGTGCGATGGCCGACGACGTTGCAGAAGGAGCACCTGGCCGCTGGTGGTGCGGATGCTGGCGGGAGGTTAGAGCTCGAGGATAGTGTCACGTTTATTTGGCCTCAACTGACATCATGAAGAGGCCGGGCAAGCTTGTACAAATCTTCATAATAAAGTCCCATCTCACCTGCGCAGTCTGAATGAGACACAGTCGACGCTTCAATAGATCAACACCCACCGCGAAGGTGATGCTTGGTAGCTACTGCGAACCTGCGAAAGGGAATTAAAGGGAAGGACATAATTGAATGCTCAAACAGAACACACCCTTCGATCAGGTCAAGTGCGGCTCGCTTTTCTTTCATTATCTTGCGAATTTCCTCCACATTCCGGGGTGCGGGGTTGTTAGTTTCTTCAGGAGTCTTGGGCGTGAGGCGGAGGGGTACGTGGAACCATATTAAGCGCGTCAATGTCCGTGCATTCCGCATGAGGTCCGACCATGAGCTGCGGCCCATCCAGTATCGGTCGTAGCTGGGACACGTCGGGTCAAAAATTGTCGCTTTGAAAGACGCGTTACTCACCCGCTGGACGCACGGTATGATATCACGAAACCGATGACGACACCTGTCCGAGGTTAGTTAAAGGTTGCCTGATCAAGAGTCGAGACAATCACCGAGCACAGTCAACATCACACTGGGAATGCCGAGATACAAGTTCGTACGCATAGATGCAAGGGTCACAGCTAGGGAATAGAGATTAGTATGTTGTGCAGTTGTAGATTGACGATCGGCCCACAAATAGTCACTTACCGGTCGCGAACAAAGTGTGCATGAACACGGCGGGCCATATCCTCCAAAACTACGGTTGCAACAAGTTCAGACGCGTTTCACCGCTCAACGACGCGTAGGACGTACCACTGTACCACTTCCAAACGTCCAAACGAACAGTGTATGCGCCGATACGATGGATACGATGACAGTACCCCGAGATTCTGCGGCTGGGAGCAGGTCGTGGTGGCCGGTGAATGAGCGCCTGTGCGGAGACATGACAGTCTGGTCGATCCTTGGTATATAGGAGCTATTTTGTCCAGTTTTCGTGCTCGGTGGAGAGATGGGTGTCTGGGGAATTAGATGTGCTGTCCTGCGCTTGCAGAGAGCGCCGAGTCAAGTCGGCGCAAGGTATGTGTATTCCGTGCACTGTAATCCTGGGATCAGAAATGAGAGGTATTCCTGGACCGCACTCCGACGACGGGTATCCTGGTATACAGAGGTATAAAGTCAGTAAAGAGGAGTGGAATGAAGCCAAAGATGTGAATTGAAGCGCCTCAGCGCGCGTGAGTCTCGCAAGCCTCACTCCACTGATGTAATCAATCGCGTCGCCTGCGCGTGGCCCAACTCGCCGTAACTCACCGTAACTCACCCACAACTTGAAATAAACTCGACCCCTCGTGAATCGTTCTGCCATGTCCGCTCACAACACAAATGGTCTTGCCGAGTTCTGGCGTTCCCAAGGCGCAGCGCCGGATCTCCAGCTCTACGATGTCGCAGGCCACGATCAGGCCCTGCCCGTGTACAGACCTGACGTGCTTGAGACAATCGCGAAGGAAATCGACGCGCTGGATGAAGAGCTGAGGGCTCTCAGCTTGGATATACACGGTATGTTTGTCGGTTAGCGCATATTCGAGACACTCAGTCTTCCCTCCAGACCACCCTGAGCTGAAGTTCGAAGAGAGGTACGTGTATATTTTCTGTTCTGGCGCACCCTGGGAACTGACTCGGAGTGTTCAGGCATGCCCATGACGCGTTGGCAGCGTTTCTGGAGAAGCACAAATGGGATGTGCAGAAACACTATCTCCTCGAGACTGCTTGGGTCGCCACGTTTGTGCATGGTGCTGGTGGGCGCACGATCGGTGTCAACTCCGAGATGGATGCACTCCCCGGTATCGGACACGCCTGTGGACACAATCTCATTGCAATTGCAGGCATCGCCGTCGCCCTTGCCTTAAAGGCTGCCATGCAGAAACACAACATTCCCGGCAAAGTGGTTCTTCTGGGAACCCCAGGTTCTTTACTTGCAACTTTGTTCGGAAAAATTGGTCCGCTGACATCGTCATGTCGCAGGTGAAGAAGGAGGTGCTGGCAAGGTCCTTCTACTGGACAAGGGCGCGTATCAAGATATGGATATATGTCTGATGCATGTCAACGTCTTGTCGGAAATCGCGGTTTGACATTGTGTTGATACTCACTAGGTGCCATCCTGCCCCGGGGCCCAAGAATGGCGCTAGCTTAGGCAGCAGCTTGGCTCTTACACGCCTTGAAGTAGAATATAAGGGCCACACGTATGTCCGTGAGAATATGTGTTCTCTTCCTCTCGCTGATATTTCAATAGCGCTCACGCGGCCTTGTCTCCATGGCAAGGTCAAAACGCCCTGGACGCGGCTGTCTCTGCGTATACAAATGTAGCCCTGCTTCGCCAGCAGCTCAAACCGACGCATCGCGTGCACGGCGTTTTCGCAGGAAAGGACTGGGCTGCGAACAGTACGTGACTCCACAGTCGTCGACTTTCTTCAAGTCTAATGGCAAGATGCAGTCATCCCGGACAATGCACAGATGCTGTGGGTCTGATATTCAACGGAAACATTGCCAGTTCTCACCCGCTCAAAGATGGTACGTTCGTGCACCGACACTTGCGGAGGTTGAAGAAGCCGAACCACGAGTTCGTGGTTGTTTCGAGTAAGCTACGCCGGTTTCTTTCTTGAACGGAGGGTTAATGTCTCTCGTGACTGCAGTGCAGCTGCTCTCGCTACAGGATGTAAGGTAGAAATCGCTGTGCCATCACCCAGCGTGAAGATATGCGATATCCGGCAGAACAAAGCTCTCGGTTTGGGCATTCCATGTCGCGTGCGGCGTTGAGTTCCTGATGCATGTCGTCTCAGGGGACACCTTCGCGCAGACATACAGGAGTAGGACGGGCCCGATTGATTTCATTTTCGGAATTAACAGCGCTTCAACCGATTTCGTACGTGTATGAACTTTGATGCTGTCTCATATATTGAGTGATATGTCAGGGAAATATCACCTATGGTAAGGACCCCGAGAAATATAATGCACAGTGTGTGGCTGACCAACCTTATAGCTCTACCTTCCCTCCACCCAGGCTTCTGTGCGTCCGATTTTATACAGCTCCATGCTATGTCGACGTTGACAACTTCGTGCGCTTAGCCATACCGACGGTCCCTGATGGCGGGAACCACACGCCAGCATTCACCGCGGCTGCTGCTACCCCGGAAGCACACCAAGCGTGTCTTGAAGTCTCAAAGGCCTTGGCTTTGACGGGCGTTCGCGCGCTCGCCGACGATGAGTTCTTTGCGGAGGTATGCTCTATGTTCACGGCGTCCCTTTGAGTGTTGCTGATACAGTGCATGCAGGTCCTAAGTACATTCCAAGAAGACATGAAGAGAGCGAAGGCCCGATAAATACGATGACATTTCTTGAGTTGGCATGTAGGAGTATGTTTGTTGTGTAAAGTTTCCGAGATAGCGATTCGACATCGTTGGCACCATGAATGAGCCTATGCCTCTTTCAGATTTTCCAGGATCATATCCGCGCATTTCTCGCCAACCGCTGCCGCCGGCGCCTGCAAGTGTGTGCCCGGTACCCACGGGAAGATCGACGCGTCCGCGACCCGCAAGTTCGCGAACGCATACACGACGAGCGTGTCGCTGACCACGCCTCCGCCCTTGGGATCGTCCTCAGGTGCCATCCGGCACGTCGACGCGTAGTGGAACGTCGTCCTGTTGCGCCGGCGGATGTACCGGTCGAGCGTCGCATCGTCCTCAGCCTCAGGCATCCGCCAGTCCGCGATCTGGTAGCCTCGGGCGCGCATGCGCTCGGCGATG
Organism: Artomyces pyxidatus; assembly: GCA_022160305.1. Taxonomy (NCBI): domain Eukaryota; kingdom Fungi; phylum Basidiomycota; class Agaricomycetes; order Russulales; family Auriscalpiaceae; genus Artomyces; species Artomyces pyxidatus. The sequence goes on along the minus strand of MU277249.1, from coordinate 32,740 downwards.
CGGAGGGACAGGCGGAGAGACGCGCGCAGGGGTGCGTAGTCGGCGGGATCAGAGAGGTACCGTGGGACGACGCTGAGCGGCGCGAAGGGGTCTTGCGACGTCAGGCGCACAGTGCCACGGCTGGCGGGGCGCAGAAGGACGTTGAGGAAGTTGTATACGCCGTGGGATTTGTCCCAGGTCTCGTCGCTGGTCTCATAGGCGATCTAAGCGTCGTAAGTGAGACACAGTTAGAAGTGAATATAAGGGGCGAGAGACGTACCAGCATGGTTTCGATGTCGGGGAGGGAGTGAGGCTCTGCGCGCTGTGTTAGTGACGGTACGCCTTTCGCGTCGAGGAACTGGGATGATGTGAAGATCGCAAGCTGAAGCACGGGTGCTAAAAGCAGGCCGGTGCCAAAGATGAGATAGCGAAAGAGCTCCAATAATAGGATCCAAGGGCGTTTCTCCAAGACGACGAGGGATTCGCTTATGGGCACGTTGAAGGATATTGAAACACCAAAGTGGTCTTGCTAGATGGGGAAAATGTTGAGGGGTGAATCGGATTGCTGTGTCAAGAACTCACTAACTTAGATCCAACAAAAGGAAGGTTTTTCACGACATTGATGCATGCTCCTTCAAGTGCTCCGACGGTCCAATACCACTGAGTGGGAGGTTCAAAGTCCTGGGCTGCGTTTGTGCGGAGTGCACGCACCTTAACATGAGCACCTGAGGCGAGCCGAATGTACCCTCGCACAGAACAACTTCTCTTTTGGCACGCACAAATTTCGTCTTCCCATTCTCGTCCACAAGCTTCACTCCTACGGCCTGCAGTTGGCCGCTCGAGAAGCGCTCGGTCTCGACCTTAGATACCGCTGTGTACGTGCAAACGTGTAGGTGGCTTCGCCTTTCCACGGCAAGCTTCTTGGGTAGAAATGCATGGTATGTCGAATTCCTGTAACCGTTTTTGTCTCTGGTGAAGTGCAGACGACCACATCCGAAGGGAGGGTGTTCAGGCGAGTTGATGTCGCTGATATACGGGAGGCCAATATCGCGGCTGGCTTCAACGGTCCTGTGCTTAGGTATGTGAGATCCCGATGTCGGCCAGATCGAAAAAAGCTTACCTCCCGAAGCCACTGAATTGGAAGTTATCATCGGTGCTGTTGTACCATTCGCCTAAGCATGCAATATCAGTCGTCGTCTGAGGAAAGGATACCTCCACGAACCTTTCTGACTGTGGACTGAAGGATCAGCGGCGTAGTTAGCGTGCTCGGACTTGAGAAAGTACGGCTTCAGGTCTTCCCATCCCCAGCCCTGCCTTCCTGCTTCTTGCCAGGCATCATACTCCGCTGGCAGGCCGCGCGAATATAGCATCCCATTGATTCGCGAGGTTCCACCAAGGACTCTGCCTGTGAACAGCCCCATCCTCTTTCCAAGATCTTGCTGGTGCTCAGATAGTGTCTTCAATGTGCGCGATCCGTCAGAGGCGAAGTCGGAGGAGAATAGGGGAACCCGCGAAGCCCACGAGTCCGTGACACCTCCACGCTCGACGACCAACACGCGGTTCGTGGGATCCCGACCCAGTCGGTTCGCGAGCACGCAGCCAGCGGTTCCGCCGCCTACATGTCGAGAAAAGGACACGTCAGGACAACTCGCGAACACGAGGAGGGGGAAACTGTCAACTAAGCGCGCACCTACGATGATGAAGTCGTATTCATCTGACAAGTCAGCGGGTTTGAGTTCGGGATACGACTGAAACGGCCCCATTGTCGTTTCTCAATCCACACTTGTTGTCAAGTTATAAGTATTGGGCGCGTATAATTGGATCTGCCGGGGCCCCGACAGCCGACTTGGATGAGATGTAACATGTAACATGTAAAAAGCAATAGAGGATTGATAGCAAAAGTCGGACCAGTTGCGAGCGGGGATATCAAGTTGTATGGCTGAGTAAAGCAAAACAGACGCATTTCTTGAAGGTGAACTTGAAGCGGCCCTACATGGTGAAGACTCGGAGTGAAACGCGGGTGGCGGAACCGGGTAGCATGGCAACTGCCCGCCGGCTGATGCGTCCACGTGACCGCGTCTTCATCTCGAGCGCGACGCGTTCTCGGCGTCTCAACATCGGACAATCAAACCTCATCCCCCTTATTCTCCCTTCCTACCCAACAGGAAGAATACATCCACGAGTGAAAATTCAGCTACATAAAGTGCGTCCACTCTTAACTAGCCACGGCTGTACTGATCAAGCTTCTATAAACACAGCGATGTCAATGGAAGTCGATGTCCCGCAAGGTACTGTGGAGGAGTTCAGGATAGTCGAAAGCGATGCTCTCTGGCTGCAGGACGGGAACCTCATCATACGGACGACGTCTACCAGCACTCCGCCCACCCGCACGCTTTACAAAGTTCACAAATACACCCTGGCTCTCCACTGCGAAGTTTTCTCGTCGTTATGGAATGGACCGCAGACCGCTTTTGAGGTGGCCTCCGAGAAATACAATGGGCTTCCGATTATGGACCTGACAGACGAAGAGGAAGATGACTGGAATTTCCTCAAAGCTCTGTATCTCCCTAAGTATATCAACATGATCTCCCATGTTGCAGCCGGACGACTGATGTGTTTTACGACAGGGCTACACAAGTTCACGCTCCTATGTCTAATCCATTCCGTGGTGTGAGATGGGCTGCCTTCCCCTCCAACCTACGCTGGTATACTCCGGCTCGCAGTGAAATACGACGCCCCCGATATACGGGACCTCGTCGTCCAGGCCTTGAAGCTTGAATAGCCCCAGAGTCTATTAGATCGAGACCGCATACAAGAGATGATAATGAGACTAGAATATGAATATTACCTGGGCATGCGCGAGGAAGCCGACCCCGAGGTTCCGGATATTTACCCCAATCCAAGTAAGCTTCGTAACTTGGTGTGGCAGAGACATGGTTCTTGACATCTGTGAATTTATAGCGAGAGCCATTCGTCTTGCAATGGACTTCAACGTACCCGACGTCGTGCCGATCGCATTCTACGATCTTGCATGCGCCGTGGAGAGCGCTTCAGGCCGCTTCTCTCGTACTGAGGACCTGTCAGATCTCACGCCCGAAGATCTTCGCAGGTTTATACAAGGCAGAACTGCACTGTGGAGAAAATTCTCACAATTCCTCGAAGCGAGCCCTCTTCGAGTTCCCATCTGTAGCGCTCGCAAAGAGGAGGAGGACGAGGAGGACGAGGACAAGGAGGAGCCGTGCAAGACGGCCATGGACCACTGATGGGGTGAAATGGTCGCCCACAGGCACAATCGCCATGATCCCATGTCGTGGTTGTTGGCGATGGCCCAGTCGATCCGACCCAGCCCCTACCACGCAGTCTGCGATTCTTGCACGTCGTGTGGACATATAGGGAGGTCATGTCGACAAGGACCCAGATGTGGAGGCGATTGCCTGCGTATTTTGGTGTGGTCCGTATACTGCCCATGTTGTTCATTGGCTTGCTCAGCTGATACTTCATCGTAGGACAAACTTGTCTCGCCGCACTGGGGATGGGAGCAGCAATGACCCACGGATGGTATCTGATGGATGGCCGTCTGTTCGTAGCAAACGAATTGGTTTTCGACGCCGCAGAATAAAGCATCTGACGGGCGTTCTTATTTTATTTCGTTGTTATTGTATACACTATCAGAACGACTACAAGTACAGGATGGCAGGCAACGAGTCCTATCACCGACGAGCACAATCCGCACCCTTTGACGCAATCGTAAATCGAAGGATGTTCGGGGAGTCGGACACGTGCAATAAATCCACTGGAATTGAACTTCACTTCTTCTCGGCGCGTAGCACAAGCTACTCAAACGCCTCCAGGATTCTCAACCTCCACCGGGATGGGGACACTCTGCGCGCCCTCGAGGGATCCGTCCCAGATGATGTCCCCCACATAGGTGGAGAGGGCATCGATCTCGGCGAACGTGACGTTCGAATAGCACACGAAGAGCCGAGGAAGCTTCTCCCCCACGTATTTCGCCCGCTTGTCCAAGGCAACACACAGTGCGTGAATATCGTCGTGCCCGGCCGCCTCGTACACGGACAGCGTCCAAAGACCCTTCAAGTCGTGGAGCGGCGAGGGGCCGTCGCAAAGCTCGTGGATCACGCCCGAGCCGTGGACGGTGAGCTCGCGCAGCCCGGTGAGGTGCGGGAGGATCAAACAGAGCATGCCTGAGGTCTTATTTTCCAGGCGGGCGAAGGTAGCGGAGACCACATTGTCAAATGGCATGTCGCTGGTGAGTGTGTAGAGCGTGTGGTGAACCATCGTGTGCTCGACGTTCGGGTCGCGGACGACATGGACATCGATCTTGGGCACAGGGTACTGCTCGTCGAAGAAGGAGGGGACCTTCGCGCTCGTCCACGCCTTGATGCGCATGCCTCCCTTGTCGAAGACGTTGTCCTGTTGGAAAAGCAGCCCGCGGAGCGGCGCGCCGGCGTTCGCGTGCGCGACGAGCTGGGGGAAGATGGAAGTCGGGATCTGCCATGGGCCAAACGGGGGCTGAGTGATAAGGAGTTGAACGAGAACGCAGGTGTCTGCGGGGAACACGAGCTTCTGCATCATCTGGAATGCCGACTGCTCGCGGCGGTCGCGGTCGTGGAAGATGCAATTGACGCGGAGGTACTTCAGCTTGGGGAGGGTGACAGTGGCGTGGGGAGGCGCCGTGACATCCTGAACATGGAGAGGAACGAGGTCGACTGTGATGTGCTCGAGGGTGGCGGAGGATGCTTGCACAATGGACAGAAGCTCCCCTACTGCGAGCTGCGTCGCATAATGCAACTCGAGGTGCCGGAGCTGCGTGCAGTGGCGCATGAGCACGCCGCTTGGAACGAATACGCGCTCCAGCACGAGACGGCGGAGGGGCCACGCCTGCAGTGCATTGGTGAAGAAACTGGCAGGGACGTAAAAGACCGTTTGGTAGAACTTCTCCGCGGCGCCACGCAAGGTGAGCGCCTCTAGCTGTATCCCAGCGGGGAGAGTGACATCGAGTAACGGTGCCATATCCCGAATGCCGCAGAGGGTGAGCTCCCTGATGCTTCCATGGTGGGTCATGGCACGACTGAGTCCATGAAGCAGCGAGTGCGTGCCTGTCTCGGAGTTGGCGGTATTCATGAGATCGGCACGAATGGCGACTGGGACGTTACCCACGCGTTCGAGCATGGTGCGAGTGAGGCCGAGCGACCGGAAGGAGAGATTCTGCCAGAGAGGAGGGTAGTCCACGGCGACAGAGCGCCACCTGCTACAGGTGTGAGTGATGTTGATAAGGCTGGTGGCATCGAAGGTCCTGAGGTCGTCCTCATTTGTCTCTTCAGCACACATCCCGAAGATCCTGAGCAGTACTTCGACTGGAGTGCGGGACACTGCCGACTGCGTGTGATGTTGGCGGACCCCATTGTCCGCAACGACGCCAGACTCCGAGGTGGTGACTTGCTCCATAATAGTGATACTATTAGTATTGTCGACGGACAGCGCTGTATCTGAGCAAGGTCAAACATCTTGAGCCTCGAATATCAGGATAGAGGGAGGAATGTACCCATGTTTTCCTGGGGGGAGGTCATGGAGGTTGAGAGCAAGCTGAGTTCGGTCGAATGAATGGTCTGATAAAGCGTCCACAGCGTGTGGCATGATGACGTGATGGCTATATCATGGCGACTTGTCAACTCAGCATCGCAACATTCTCACGCTTCCGCCTTCAGCCACTTTGCAAATTAGCGGCGGAGATTGGCGGCTACGTCCGTCGCATAGTCCAGTCATATGAACTTCGAGAGATAACAGTCGCGCCTGAAGTTTCATGGAAATATACAAAACGACAACTCATACGTCCACTGATACGAACCGGAACGAGACGAACTTTTACCTGCGTTGCCTGGTCAGATACATCGGAAATACATGATAATTTGCGCCGCACCTTTGTGATGGTCCAGCCATCGGACAGCTACCCGTCCTCTGACGAGCTGCTTTCTCCCTGTACTCCACAGCAGCGTACCACGCACCGCCGAAGAGCGTCAACGCGACACCAAGCGCATTCGCGGGCGTGATCGTGAGGTGAAAGAGGGAAACCGCACACATGACTGTCAAGACTTGCTTGACATTTGCTGCAAGAGGCTCAATAGAATTTCAGGATTTAAATCATCTGTTACTAACCTGCAACACCCATACTCAGAGCGCCCGCGCGCCGGTTAGCCTCGAAGCTGACGACATTCAGGCCAAATGCAATCAAGGCGTTGATAGCGAGGAACACGGAGTAAGTCGCTGGACGGCGCGAGTACAGATATGCGCTCGCATCGTCCTGCCCGTACCGCAAGATGTCGAGCTCTCCAGCGATGTGTGCGTAGAAGATGCACTGCGCGAACGCAAGTGGGGACATGCGAGTGAGGAGATCCAGAGGGTGCAAGTTCAAGCGTGACGGTCGAAGGGTTGGGAACCGGGGGATGGCGACCGAAATTGGGAGAAAAGGTGTCGGAAGGCGTAGTGTGCGTTGGAGCGGGTGAGGAAGCGTCGGCGCGTTCAAAGGCGGGGATTGGAGGAGATGTGTGGCTATGGTCTTGAACGCAGCAAGAAAGGTACCAAAGAGAGTGAGGAGGAAGCCCCAGGTGGTGAAATAGTAGTCGCCGTATGTCGCCAGACCGACCCCAGCGATGACAGGCACGAGAGACGCCAATTTGTGTGCACTGAAGTGAGCGTTGAAGAAGTACCAGGAGATGAAGGTCGTAAAGATGGGCGTGGCAGCGCGTACAACTTGATGGAACTGGCTGCCATCAGATTGTGGGCATGGCAGAATAGGGATGAAGGCTCACGGGCACAGTGACCAGGTCCAGAGAAACGTTGCTGATAGCGATGTTGACAGAGTAAAGGACGCTGAAAGCAGAGAGAATGATATGATCCACGACTGAAAGTGTTTGGGGCTCGTAGAATTCGTGTTGCAGGAGGAATCTACCACCGAGAGAACCGGCCAGAGCATGCAACGCAGTGAGCGTGTAAGGAAACGGAAACGACACCAGTACGGTCTTGTTGTAGAGCGTGAGCACCAGGTTGAGGAAAAAGTACAAAGATAGCCAAAACGATTGGGATTCTGAATAGCGGGTAACCTTCTGTAGACCAGTGGACGAAAGCAGATGCTTTAGAGACCGACGGCGGGTTGCTGGAGAGGATAGGATGTCGGATATCTGAGAGGCAAGATCGGAGCGCGAGTTCGACGGGCATAATGATGGTAAAGGGAGGGTCGCAGAGTCTGAAGACGAGAAGGTGTTAAGGCGAATCCTGGCGCAAGACTCTACCGCCGGGGTAAGAGTCGCTTTGCGTGCCCAGATGGTCCGGACAGCAGAGCTCGTGCTTTCAGTCCGTAGACGGCGCGCTTGGTCACGATAGTAGACGTTACTCTGGAGACTGTCGTCGTCGTGGCCGTCGGAACCTGCTCGCCGTGCACTGTTGTGAGGTGGGAAGCATGTGCTGAGTTTGGTGTACACGAGCTCATTCGACATTGCCTAGGATACGGTTCTTCTTCAGAGATCACCAGGATTGAAGTTGACAATAGAGTGCTTGGATATCGCCTAGAGTCTACTGACACCCAGTTCTGGTTGACGGGCGAGCGAGCGAGTTGGTTGAATGCAAGCTCAGCGGCGGGCAGAGACTCGGCGGGCGCGCGCGGCGGCTCCCAACATGGAGCGCGGGAATGAACTGCCTCCCTGGGAATTGTGTACCAGACACAAAGACGCGTCTTGCGCGTCTCTTTCAATCATCTTCCTTTGCTCACCTCATCCTCTGGGCACTCTCTTCTATGCCTTCGCTCGCCGACATTCTCATACCGACTCCAGAATCTAAGCAAAGCGCCCTATTGGCTCTGAACACGAACAAACGTGCACACTCCACCGACCCCACCCATCAGGACGCGAAGAGGGCGCGCGTCGAAGAGGCCACGGTCGACCGAAAAGACAGGGGACGGCGGTCAAGGCGGAAGAAGAGAAAGGTATCGGTGGTACTCGACGGGAAGTCCAGGGCGAGGTCGATGCCTGTGAATGACGATCAGATCAGCGAAGCACAGGACGGGGCGATGAGTGAGCCAGCGTCTTCGCCAGGCCCTGCGAGACTCGGCACGCTGAAGGAAGAAGCCGCATTAACCTGTCCCGTGGACGTCGACATCGTCGAAATATCGCAACCAGAGTTCGTCGAGGGATCTTCGTCGGGCTCGCCACAACAAGGGAGTCCCGCTGTCGCTGCTGCGATGGCTGCATCAGAGCACAGGGTGTCGCCATCGCCTTCACCTGAAGACCGAGTCACGCCCGCTTCGGTGCCGGTTGACGCTCAATTTGAGGTTTGGTGCTGGTCATTTTCCTCGGTATAGATCGCTAACACTGCCATAGTCCCTTCGCGCGCACAAGGCCCTACTCGCCTCCTTCGTCCCGTCCTTGACCTGTCAAGTCTGTCTTGATCTTCTTCATAGGCCATTCACCCTCGCGCCCTGCGGTTACGTGGCGTGCCATAGCTGCCTTGTGAATTGGTTCACCGCTCCACCTCAGGAGCCCGACCCACTCCCCGTCCTCTCTCGTCGCAAGACGTGTCCACACTGCCGTGCTGTCGTACGCGAGCGCCCTACAGAGGTCCGGGGTATAAAGGATATGGTTGCGGCCCTCGTCAGCAGCGGTCTTGCGCCTGACTTTCCGCCACCGCCTGCGGACAACGCTGAACGCGACCCTTGGGCAGGCATATTCCGTGACCCGACGGCCCCGGCGGCACTCGACGGGCCAATGGGTGAGCTTGGCATGTGGGACGCTGAAGACGATTGCTACCGCTGCCTCGACGATAACCATGAACTCGTAGAGGGCAAGTGCACACACTGCGATCGCGTATACATCGGCCACTTGGCGGATTACCCGCTGTTTGATGACCTCGAGGAGGACGAGGACGATAGGCCAGGGTGGCTGCCTACGATGGCTCAGATGCTTGGGTTTGGTGTCCATCATTCGGACGACGAACATTCGTCTGACGAAGATCACGACGGAGTCGGTTCGGACGATGGCTACGGGGGTAGCTTCATCGACGACGGCGAGGAAGGGCACGGTGTGAATGGTGAGGCGAACGAGGTGATCGAGATCTCGTCGGATGAGGAGGGTGAGGGACGCGCGCGAAGAGGAAACCGGAGGGGCGCAGCCATTATCGTCTCCGACGAAGAAGACGGCAGCGACGCTGATGTCCGAGTCCCTCCTCGTGGGCGTAGGGCCGTAATTAGGCTTGATGTTTCCGACGACGAAGAGTAAGTCACTTTTCCCGTCCTCGTAGACCGCTACTCAATGAGCAACTTCTTCCCTACAGTGAAGGATATAGGTGTGCATCGCCTCGTGACATAGATCCATCCGCTGGAATTGACCTGGTCTTGTTGAACAGCGTTCGCGAAGTGACCCCGAACTATGAAGAAGATGACGGGTCTATTGCGCGACCTCCCCATCGACTAGCGCACCTTCTCAATCCTGTGGAAGATGACCATGCATCCGACTCGGACCACTCAGAAGCCTCCAGGGCCACTCGCGCTAGCGATATCTATGGTCCGGGTGGCCTCGACGGACCCAGGCGGTTCAGTCCCGGATGGCGAGCAGACACTTGGGACGATGCTGAGGAAGGATGGCACTCCGCCGATGAGGGTTCGGAGGGTGGATATGAATTCGAATACTGAATTATGGTTTGATTATACCGACCTGGACATATCGTCGCTATTCCTCAGCCTGACAACTTCAATCACTCGGAATAGGCGATTGTATCAATTATACATGTTCTCCGCCCTTTCGACGTGCTGCTGCGCGTTCCTCCTCATTTGTCCGCGCCAGCACGGATTTTAGACGTTGATCCAGTCCTTCTGTCAAGCGCGTCACGCCGTCGGATGTGCAGAGTCGGTAGGAAGGCATCGGGGAATATGTCGAAGCCTGAATCTAGCGTTGGGAGTTGGCATCGAAATGCGAGGATGGGTCGATATATGTACCTTTCCGTCTTCGACTAACACGGTCCCAAGTATGTCGTCCGGGTCCCCAATGCGTCCCAGAGCGGGCACGTTTCGCGTATCTGCCGTATGGGCGACACATTTCAATATATATTCAAATGAGGCGAGAAACTGGTGGCCGCGCACCATGTATATGCATCCAACCGTTGCCAGTCTGGATAGCACCGTTGATTTGTATGTCGTCGGCGCCGTCAGCGAGTGCAGAGGAGATTGCCTCATGCAGCAGAGGGCGGAATCGGGCTGAAAATTGGTCAGGCGGTATCCACCGAGTGGGTGCGGAGCGCGTACAGCGCGCTGCATATACCCACCAGAGGGCATGGGAGAAACACTCACGATTCTCGCGGAAGTCATTCAGTCCTGCAGTGTCCTCTTCACCCGGTGTCTCTGCAGGAAGCCATCCAAGAATCGTGCTCGAGGTTGAGTGTGTGGGCGGAGTTTCGAGCAGTGACACGGCGAAGACAGGGTGCGTTTCGGAGAGCGGAGTCGGCGGAGGAACGAGATGATAGAAGAGCCCTTCATGTGATGGGTCCTTGAAGACCGTTTGCTGGTCATGTAGAGAAGATGTGGACGTGATTTGGCGGCGTGCGAGGGTGTAAGGACGCGCTAGTGCGGATGCATGATATGGGAGGTACGCAGGTGGGTGAGGTATCAAAGTAGGTATGCTGGCGCGGGTTGTCAGGTAACGTGTGAGGTGGAGTGTTCTGGTGTAAGCACTACGTGGAAGTTGAACAGAAGAAAGTCTTGACATTCAGACGACGAGGGACAGGAGGGAGAAGGTTGTGGTGTAACTGTAAGAGAAATTGCCTCGCGTCACGGTCGGCGCGTCCGCTGTAAAGTGCACGTGACTTCTCCAGCAGACGTGTCCGTCGGCGTCTCACGCTCTTGACCTCCCCTTCGTTGCAACCAAGTTGCAACGCTCGCTGTACCCGTCCGTCTCGCTAGGTGCGTACTTGAGTGCTCGTGAGCATTGAGCTTAGGATCTGACAGCTCATGCAGATCGAGCTTACACCACTCCCGCTCGTTCAACTCGCCATTCGCCGGACATGATCAGCCACGACACCCTCTACTCCCTCTCGAACGCCCTCGGCGCCATGTCCATGCTGGCAGTCGTTGCATATCACTTCATATCCGTGAATCAGAAGTATCTCTCCAAAGACGCACCAGCTGCGAAGCCTTAGGAACATAGGACATCTTTTGTTGGTCAGAATCAAGGTGTGTGAGGTGTGCCCGCGACTACATAGTATCTCATATAATGTGCAGGATCGATTCAAGTCTGTAGTGACCGTACAGAGGCCTCCAAGTTTGTTGCATCATTATGGATCACGCGACTCCTCCGTTGCACCCTGTAAATGTGCATGTTTGAGGTACATGACAGCTTGTCAGACTCCTACAACATCCGACTGCGTAGATCTTCCGAGGATACCACACCGTCTCCAAAGAAAGATTTCTGACCATCCATGAGCCTCTCTGCCCATTACTCCAGTCTGGATAAAGATGCACCGGTATAGCCAAAATAATCATACAGTCTGAACGACGTCTTCGTACACAAACTATACGCGAACGAACCCCTCCAATCATTATCCAGCGGCCTGCGTCCTCTCCAACATCTTATTCACGGCCACTGGCCTCCCCGTCGCCGGATGCGAGACATCCGCCAGCCGCGCTTCCCGCATCCTGAAGAGTAAATGCGTCAGGAAAGCCGGCGTCACCACGTCGTCCGCTAGCCTCGGCGTCCCTGCCGTACTAAGCTCCTCGCTCCCCATAAACACACTCGTATCGCGGCTGGCCGCCGAGCGCTTCGTTCCGGCGCTTGCAGATGACGGAGGGCGTCCAAAAGTGCTGCGGCTCGACTCCGGGGTTGCGTCTTCTTTGTATCGGTCCCAGAGCGTGTACAGTGCGATGATCTCTTGCGCGATTGTCGCAACGAGCGACATCGACACGTTCAAACCGGCCATGAAGCCGACGATGTCTTGAGGCGCCTTCTTATGTGTGCCGCTCGAGCTCGTGCGCGACGAGCGACGCGTAGGAGGTGGCGCGGGCTGGTTCTGCGCTTGCGCTTGCGTCTGTATGGCAGCGCGCGTTGTAACGTTGAGTACGAGAGTCAGGTATATGGCGGCAATTGCGATCATATGGGGCGGATAGAGGAGACACAGTTCGGAGCGGTAGGTGTCGTTGATGATGAACCTGTGTGTTAAAGTGAGCCTCCCATTTCGTCAACGGATATGAGATTAGGCTATACCAAGCCATCTGCAGAGGTCCCTCCTCGAGTTCTAGCTTTCCTTCACCAGTTCCCCAGTAGCGAGGTCCGCCATCGACACCGATACCCAGTTCACCCGCTTCGGCGACATTCAGGATGGCCTCCTTTCCACAGAGGGCCATGAGAGTCCGATATGGGTGAAAGACAATGAGGTCGCACTCCAAATCATGGACCAGGTAGAACTCCATCTCTGCAAGCTTAGAATTGTCCGATGGGAAATGTTTAATACCATATTCCTCCTCTGTGTCGAAGTCAGCTGCATGCTCAGCGGGAGTAGTGAGAATCTCACGACTGAATAGAAGACGCGACTCAGAGACCACGTTCTTGATGTGTACAGGAGATTCTTCCGCCTTTGCTGCCACGTAGCAGCATGCCGAAATAACGATAAAGGGATCCGTTTCGCAGTACGAATTCTTGGTGTAGAAGCGGCGGAAGAAAACGGTGGCTGTGGCAATGACTCGCTGGCGAACTTGAAGCCGTTTCCCTAGTTTTGAGATAACTGGAGTGGTAGCATAACTCTGTCAATGAGAACAGCGACGTGTGAGGCAGGACTCACCATTCGCGAAGTAGATATTCAAGAAGTCCAGCTGTTCTGCATTTTCGACATAGTGAAGATCATCTATACGGGCTTGCTTCAGAGTGGCACGGTCCACTATCCAGCGTTTGCTGGAGTCCAGGTGCGTTAGCTTCTCTTCCTCGTGCTTGGATAGATCCCTCACTTGTGTGAACTTGACCAAAAGTCGGTGGCCATGAGGTCATTACTCGCTGAGAGTCAAATGAAAGAGGGAGGAAAGCTTTATCCTACTTGCATCGTCCGATCCAGTATGAATAACAAAACGAAAATGCAAAGAAAGCAAGGAGGTGAAGGACTCGGAGGTGAAGAGGGCCTACCGCAGCCGTTTCGGCAGGCTCGGTCCTCCGAGTTCCGAGCTCAACGTTCCGGCGCACGTGGCAACACCCGCTCCGTTTTCTCCTCCCGCTTCTGACTTGGCTTCAACTCGGCTTGTATACCTTGTTGTCCCCATGCCTCCCGCAAAATCAGCGGCATCCACAGGGAGGAAGCGTAACAGGAAACGCAAGCGACGGGTGGCCGCTTCGTCGTCGTCTTCATCCTCCGACTCCGACTCTTCATCCGATTCCGATTCGTCTAAACCTACGATCAAGAAACCCCCTCCCGCCAAAAAACCTGTTCAGGCCTCCTCTTCTGAAGAATCGTCGTCCTCTTCGTCATCGGCTCCTTCCGACTCGGATTCTGATATCGGAGCTGAGACTACCGCGCCTGTACCATCCAAGCCCGCGCGATCACGAATTTCACCTTCACCTTCGCCGGAGCCTACACCTATACCCTCTTTCCTTCCATCTGGGGAAGCGTCTGTTCGTGTAAAGAGTGAACAGGAACTCAAAGACAAGTTCCGTAAATTCTGGATGACATCGGTGGCGGACGGTTTTCGCGACGACCTGGAGCAGATTCGCAAAGTGCGTCCCCGTTGCAATTCACTGTCCATTTCCGTAACTCAATTCTTTCCGGCAGGAGCCAAATATGACAACCTCGCGACTGTCACTGCTTATCGATTCGCTTGCATCGGGGGCAGAGGTGTTCACTGCGCAGTCAACTGGTGGCGATATGAACGAGATGGAGGTCGTTCTCAACGGATCACAGCACTAGGTATGAGCTTTGGTCATCCTACGACGATACATGTTTTGTCGCAGTATTCATACTTGCGAAGTCACTCCTGCAGACAGCGGTGGAGTCTGGCCAGTGGCCGCAGAGAAATCGCCTCACTCCATATGTACAGCTAGCGCTTTTCGAAGAGGCTCGTAGTAGTGTTGCTACTTTCCTCCGGAGTCATATATAGTCAATCACTACACTGACTACTCCTTGAGTCGACGATACAAATTTACCCTCGCTGGACCGTAACCCGGGGGTACTTACATCTATACGCAACCTTTGTCGGCAGACTCGATCGGAGTTTATTATATTCAACTCAACTCGTACCCGACCTCATCGATTCATTGCGAACTTCATCCACTGTCGAGCGACCACAATTTATTTTCTTTAGTCAACGCTCCCCTCCGTAACGACGATAGATGGATTATCGAGAAATCATAAAAAGTATGCCTGCGGCCATACGCCCCGAGAGGTTCATGGACGCCGATGAGGCTCGGAAGCCAATGAATGACTTGTGCAACGAGTTGTTTCCAACTTACGACCGGTTGCACTCCGTCGTTCTCGCTCACGAGGCGACGATTCGAAAGAGATGGAACAAAGTGCGTTCCCTACGTTCTGCTGAGTGTCAGCGAAGGTAGACGGATAACTATTGCACAGAAAACGGCAGCAAAAAGGCGGGCGCTTTTGCAAGAAGCGTACCCCAATATCCCACTGAAGCACGCACCAGAAGTCCAAGCCTTTAAGAATACCCCCGCAGAGTCTCTGCACTCTCTCCGTGACACGTTCTTGCTGTACTTCGTCAATGTGGAGGATTTGACTGCCGAAGGTGGCGCATACTGTACGTCACCAGAGTTGAGACGCCTCTCTGCTCTTCGTGGTACTAACTTTCACCTAATAAGTCTTATCGCTCCTCCATCACCGTTCACATCTCTTCCCCTCTTTTTTTGTCCAGTATGACACTGACAGGGCAAGTTGCTCAATACCGTCGCGATTGGCATGCCCCATTGACGTCGATGTTTCTAGCTGCATTTTGGCATTGTATCCTCGGCCATCAAGAGGGTGTTCGTCGAAGGCTGCTCCGTTCTCTGCTATGGGGATCGTTCGACATATGGGAAGGTCGTGGACTGGGAAGAAGACAATGAATACGGACTGAACTACCAATACCTCGAATTCAGAGGTGATGCTCTCCACGGAAGTGATGCGTTGGTGGTTTTTGAGGCACAGAGCAAACTTGTGAGATATTCGCACTGCATATTTGATTGCTTCTTCACGAAGATGCTGATTCCTGCAAGATTGCATTCCTATCGACAATGGTCGAGAAGATCTTGTGGGATGTCGATCTTTCCCCCGTTCCCGTTCTAGATCCTGCCACGAAACTTTCACCTCCGGACATCCCGGTCCCGAAAGCCTCTGACTACGGCTGGGCATCAATATCTCGCCAGCATAACCTTCGCGCCTACCTTGACCCCGGAGAAGGCTTCTCTCTAGCGTCCTTGTCAACTCGCATTATCAGCTAGCGATCGACCACATTATTGACTTGCGCACGGACCCCGCCTATCTAGCAGATCAACTTCAATCCCAGGCCGACCATCGGTTGGAGGCTGTCTCAATTAATAAAAAAGCACCACAAGCCCTGATCTACAATAGAGCCGCCGCCTTTCTCCTTGTGAACGCTTATATCGACGTTTGTGTACGTCGGGACCTGGTTTGTTTTGGAACATGTACTCACCAGGCTTGTGTCAGTACTGGCATCTCACACAAAAGGCCGTCAAGGCGATCAACATCTACGAGAAAGAGGGACCTGCGCAACGAGGGGGCTACATTCCTCACGATTTACACGAAGCCCTCAAGGATTTACACGTACTTCTGACTGATCGCCACTATACATTGAAGGAGCGCTATGGTATGACCTTGTGTGCTTCCCCACCGCTTCGAAAATGTAAGCCACCTGTCTGGCCCATTCATCACGTTACTGATCTGTTTCCTTAGTTTTCTCAGTCCGATACAGAGATGACACATTCGGAGCTACCGAAATCTTACCAGCTGGGGGCCTACATGGAGATAAAGCGTTTAGCCTCTTAACCACCATCCTCAACGAACAGCAGAGCCACTTGTGGACACTCACGCGTCTCTACGACGAACTCGATATGACTGTCTCAGCTTCCCCCAAGGAGCGCGATCTCATCTCCTCGTTGCTTTCACAAGTTCTGTCACAGAGAGCCACGGTTGATGACGCGTTGACAACCTTAGAGAATCATAGACCCACAATAGAGCAGGAAGACCCCGAACAAAAGCCTGCGAGGTACCACCAGAGTGCTCCTTTGATGCTAGGATTCGCCAAGAACACGAGTAACAACTTTGACTTACACTCAGTCGCCTTCCCTACGTCGCGTTTCAGATATCCCAAGGGGCAAAAAGTTAGTCTTTGGCGATGTACACACTGATCACGATATTTATCTGTGACGTAGACAGTCGATGATGCGATGTCGGCTTTCTGGGTCGCCGCGGAAAAGGAGATGCTGAAAAAGGTGGGTAAAGAAGCAGGCCGGCTCATTCGAGAGATTTGGAAGCCCCACATGCATGGAAGGGTGTCATGGGAGCTATGGTATGTCGCTTTCTACTGGGTTAACTCCGTTTATGAAAGCAGCTCCTGCCAGTGAGACGTAGACACAACCCGACGGAGCCTGCGTCGCGCGGCCAGCAGCCTGTGCTACCTTACGAGATCGGCATCAAAGCAGCTCCAGCACCCATGATGACTCCTCCGAAAGCAAAGGTCAAACGGCGAGGAGAGGCACTGCCTGCCGATCAGCCGGGAGACGAGCCTCCGCCCGTCGCCGGATCGTCCGGTCCTTCTCCGCAAGTGGTTTCTGCTCGTGTTTGGAAGGCCCTTCGTTCCGTGTTCAGAATGGCATCCTAGTATGTATCATCTTTTAGCAATACCCTACGTGAGACAAACCTGACGACTGCGAAGTGACGAACTAAACCTTCAGCAAGGTTCCGTCGCGTGGTCAGAAATCCTGCACGCTCTTGCCGAGCTGGGATTCTCGGGTGTGAAGGGACACGGATCTGCCTGGAGATTCACGCAAGAGCACGAAGGCGGGCGCCGTAGTTTCAACAGTGCGTTGTATCCCTTATCGTCTCGTGTTGGCTGATATCTCGTTTTGCACTAGTGCACGAACCTCACCCCAACCCGTCCTTGGATTTCTGGGGAGCTCGTAGACTGGGAAGACGTCTCTCTCGACAATTCGGCTGGACGGGTGAAGATTTTGTTCAGGCAGAACGATCAGTAGCAGAAGTATAAGTTTTTGGTATCGCCGCGTCGCGTCGCATGATGGTAAGTCTAGTGTCCGGCTGGCTTCAATTCCGAAAGCTAAATCTATGTGCCGTAGATGAATGATGACAGGACGGACGTCGCCATACATCGCTCTACGATGTAACAACACACTGGCGTACGCATGTACGATATGAAGACATGATGCGGCATGACTTGAGCACAGAGAACAGGCGCACGCGGTAACAACAACGTCCGTCAGTCGGATGAGGTACGTTCTTAAATCGCTCACTAGTCGTGTTGATACATCGACAGTGTGTTCTTCTCAAACACTCTCTATCTACTTCAAACGACCGCACAGTTCATCTGGCACACACCGTCGCCTTCCTGCTCCGCTACTGATCTCTATCCCAGAATACTGATGCGAACTCCGGACTGTAGGCGGGTACCTGGAAGACCAGGCTAGCAGTGGCAATTTCCATCGATTTGCCGGAGTCTTTCCAATGGTGTTCAACTGTCCTTGCTGAGAGTGGTTTGAGACACAGAAATGCCGGGTGTGGCTCTTAGCTTTGGTCTTTGAGGCTACCCCTCCCTTGGCTCCCCTGGATCGACGGCTCGACTGCTCGATATAAATAACCGTGATACTTCCGAGCCCAGGTTAGTTGACATGTTCCGTCATGTTCCAGTTTCTCCTTTCCGAACCTCGGTTCCGCGGACCGGTCGGACCTGCTGGGATGATCTACCACGGCATCGTTCTTGGGCCGAAATTGAACCTGACTTGTTGCCGACAAACAGACTCCACTCTTGACGATCTTCGTGTGTGTCCCTGGCGGCGACACTTTGGAACAGCCAGTCCAACTAGGTTCAAGGTCACAAATATGTCCACAAGCTTCATTTCGACAAGAAATTGTTCATCTACAATTCTCGGCTAGGCTCCGCCTGATACTGTGGATCGACATACACTAAGAGCCCGTTTTTTCGACGAAGCTTGAGCTCGCGTGGCATTGCCGCGGTTCTGTGTCGGTGTTGTTCTGTATTCGGTTTACCACGTACCATCCCTGCATCGCTCCTCGTGTCCAGGATACCGAACTGTTGATGACGTTTGAAATTTTTACAGTTACCGTGGTGGCAGATTCGACAATTCGAACGGCATCAAGGTCAGGTCGCAGGTTCTTTCGCACCTACAAAGTTTCGACTGGCTCTCCTAGGCTCTCTTCTCCCTGGAGATAACGTTACGCAGTGCGCTTACTCTAGAAGGTAGCAGATGATCCTACTTCCCTATGAGCGATCACGCAATGTTTCAGCGTGCTGTTCGCAGACGTCTCTGCCCTTGCTTAGGGCACTGCGAACGTGCGATATACGCGGCATCCACATCGACTGAACGGAGGCGGGAACCATTCGTACCGCCGACCAGTATGTCTAGGCAACTTTGGTCATTCCTCAGCTCACTGATCAGTTGTTTCGCAGGACGTGAACACCATTTCAGTTCTCGACATCCATCTGCACATCGATATCAGAGTACTTGTCTGAGTCGAAGTACACTTATGTGTCACACCAACCTGCCGATCAGGCTGGCCTCTTCTCGTCACACATTCGATCGGACGTCATCCCGACGTCTGGTGTGTCAAGTACGATGGTCATTTGTCGAGTCGGTGGCCCTGCAACGGTACTCATGGATTTTAGGTTTATCGTGAAGATCGCTGAGCAATTGAGTGTTGTTGGCAGCCTGGAGTATCTCATTCGATCCCAACCCAACACAGACGAATGTTTCTGCTCAGTTTGTGGCAACTGTCCATGCAGCATTGGTGGGTGAGAATCAGGATGGCTCTCTGCGGAGTATCGCGTCCCTGCGGCCTCTCTGCCACTTGGGAATGCTCCCCAGGAGATGGCCGGGAGATGACCAATGAACTATGACTATGTCAGGTTGATGGACGGCCCTGGATACTGTGACCACCGTGTTGGTGGGAGAAATGCAGGATTCCCCGCAAGGTCCCTGCGCCGACGGATCTCTCTCGAAGCTCCTTTTTGGAAACTTCGTTCGTGAATGAGGGGTCCCAAATACAATATATAAAAGACCAAGCTCACTCCGGTACGTGTTTGTTCTCGTACTTGCACTGTACGCATGATGGTCTCAGCCAATATCTTTTTCATCAGCATACTCGCTATCTCATCTTTCGCGGGAACGTCAACTGGACTCCCGGACTTCGAAAAGCGTTCTGAACCATCTGCATACCTTGCTGTATGCCAGACCATCGCCGCCGCCATTTCCGACGCATCAACTGTTTACTATCCTGGTGAGTGGAGTCTAAAACCATATTCTGACCGTGGTCGCGCTGATCAATTGTGGCATATAAACAGCGTCTCTACAATATACTGCCGATATTGAACATTGGTCCACGGCCAGTGTAACCGACTCCGCTTGCTCTGTGGAGCCTGGAACCGCGGCGGATGTGGGTGCGATAGTAAGTCTCTTGGCGCTTCCTGCCTCGTCTGGCTATGTCTTACTCTATAACTTCAGCTGCAAGTACTAGGATCGACCCAGACGCCATTTGCTGTTTGTTCTGCATTTCGTGTTCCGAAGAATCTACACTGACCGTATACCCAGGTGAAAGGCGGAGGACATAACACCAACCCTGGATTCTCATCAACTCAGGGCGTCCATATCTCGATGACTCGCTTCTCAGACGTGATCGTCGACGCCTCTTCTGAGACCGTCGTCGTCGGATCTGGTCTTATCTGGGACGATGTATACGATGCTCTCACCCCGACAGGCGTGAACGTCGTTGGTGGGAGAGTCCCGGGCGTCGGAGTTGCAGGACTCACGTTGGGCGGAGGTTTGTCCGACCATTTCATTAATAAAACAACAAAGCTTACATCGCAGCAGGTTATTCGTGGAAAAGCAGTCAATATGGTTTGGCCATCGACAATGTACAAGCCTACGAGCTTGTTCTTCCGAGTGGAGTCGTGACCACGGTTACGGAGGCAGACACGGATCTCTGGTTCGGACTTAGGGTGCTTTCCGATTTGTTTTGCGATACTCTGGCTGCTTGCTGACGTTGTGAGTAGGGCGGGCTGAACAATTTTGTATGGATGGAAGCTTCTTCAATGGGTGAATTGCTAACTGTTGACATTCCAGGGAATTGTCACCAAGTTTACTCTCAAATCGCATCCACAGACTACTGATATTTGGGTAAGTGACCTACACATCCGGAGACCGTCTATTCCGTCTTGACGTCCTATGTCAGGGTGGACTCGTCGTTATCACGGAGCAATACACGCAGGACTACATTTCGGCAATCACCAACTTCTGCGCAAACAATGTCGACAAGAAGGCTGCACTCATATCTTCCTTCACTTACATCGCTTCATACGTAGGTCTCCTCGCAGTGGATTGTTCGACCTGCTAATCCTATATCTTTTGTAGCAAACAACACTCCTCACAGCGACAGTGTTTTATGACGGCCCTTCTCCACCTTCAGGGATATTCGACGAGCTATTGTCCATACCAGCTTTGTCCAGCAGCACCGCAACTATGCCCTTCGCCACCTTCATTGCGTCTTTGGGTGCAACAAATGCCCCTGATGGGACGACCCGGTCTGTATCTTTCATTCCGTTGGCGTCATCGTCCTCACATTGATTGATCATATCCACAGCGATTTCTACAGCGGTGTCCCAGTTCTCGAATACACCCCGATGGTTTTGGGTACAAGCTTAAACGCATCTTCCGTGGGTTGCCTTTCCCCTGTCGTCAAAACGTAGCTCACACCGGTGTGTATATCACAGTACTGGGGTGAATATCTCAGTGCCATGGACCCTGGCGTGTCCTTCACAGTTGCATTGGAGCCGTTTGACGCGAGCCTCTTCTCGTACGGCTCCGGATCCGCTTACCCTCCCGACCGCTCCCGCCTTATACTTCCATCGAACTTGGACGTCGCTTGGACGGATCCCTCTCTGGATGGCGTAGTTTTCGACGCGATCACACAAGCTACGCAGGATTTTAACGCGGCTGTAACCGCGCAAGGCCAGGACCTCACAGGTGTTCCTCATTATCCTAATTACGCGCTTTACGACACTCCACTGGAAGACATATACGGGGGAAATATTCCTCGCTTGCAGGCGATCAAGAATTTCTATGACCCCACAAACATCATGGGCCTGGCTGGCGGTTTCAAGTTTTGACGCTGCACAAGGACATGCCGCATCGCAATGCGTCAGTGATACTGTACTTACCTCGTCCTTTGTAAATTTGGCTTTTATGCAGAGATAGTACCATCATCTTCATGAGCTAGTATTTCCGCAGCTGTGACGGCATTCAAGCTGAAGAGCGGGACGGCGGACAAGATGCCGACATGCCGTCACCAGGCCTGTTGCCTCCTTGCTTGCAACCATCCAATCGTCTTCAACCTCGCGGAGTCGCTCAATGCTAAGTACTGTATGTAAGCTACCTATGAGACTTCTATTCCTGCCAGCAAACCCACTGACAACATCTATCGCTGCACCCATAGTCTCCTGGGCGTCTAGACTGATGGACACGGGAGTGATCACCGGCAAGGTGTTGGTGGTTAACACCAACCGTCAGACTTCGTGTTTCACATATCGGTTCTTGAGAAGACCGGGCCTATCTCCTGAACAGAAATTGTATGCATTGCACTCGAACGTTTGTCACAATGATTGACTTCGGAGCTCAGACCGTCTTCGTCTCAGTGTGCGGCGCGGAGCTGAAGGTTTCATCAGCAAAATGACCTGCGTTTGGCGGGACTAGCGAGGATTAGCGAGATTGGCGAGAAGTAGGGCATCTAAGCGTACTAGCGCCAGTCGGCGCT
>MU277248.1:129647-174470 GCA_022160305.1 Artomyces pyxidatus | reverse complement strand
AGCGCCATGCAACACTATTTCTTTCGGAGGTTCCGAGAAATGCAAACTATTCCAAACTCAAACTCTGTATCCTCTTAAGAAAACCCTATACAATCACAATCTCGAAATCATGTCGTCTATTTCGTGCTATTTGGTCTCAATTTGATTGAAATTATGGCGCAACTACAGACCCTCCCGAGGGATGTCAGGAAGTTAGAGCAGTGTTAGCTATAATTATGAGAATTTGTGAATAATGAAGAGGGGGGGTAAGCAAATCGGGGATATTTCTAAATGGCCGTAATTTCAGGAAATTTTGCGAAATTATCTATAATTGCTGGGGGGGGGAATTCCCTGATGTATATAGCCCTGCGCGATCGTGTATCAGACTGCGTCTCGGACGCGATGGAGGGGTTCATTCCTGCTCGACGAAAACTTGAAGCCGGCGCGATACGTTCAGTAGGTGACTCGATCAGTTCAAGGGCAGCGTCGTGCGCGATCGCGACCGTTCTCCGTCGCGATGTCAGCACAGTGGCAGAACGGCAGTCCCAGAATGACAGGTGCGCCTTGACTTCGGACAGGCAACGCTCGGGGTCGGAGGTGATGGCCTCGACACGATGCGGGTGTATATGGAAGCCGACGACAGTCAAGGTGCAGACGGAAATGCGCACAGAAGACTGCGAGTCTCGGAGTCGTCGACCCAGTCCGTCTCGGGGTTGAGAGACGGAAAACTTCCGCGTGACGAAACATGTGATAACTCTCACCTCCTCAAGCTCCCGAGGAATTTGGAGAGAAGTGCGAAGAGGAATTGGCGGACACACTGATGAGCATCTGGGTCTCCGATTGATCTTTGAATCCAAGAGATAGCTTTGATACAGCACTTCGTGAGTATCCTGTTGCAACAGCCGTATCGTGGCGTCGGTCTTCAGGTCGTTGTGGTATCTCTTCGACGACATCAACGTGATCAATTTGATAGTCCCTGGCGTCTCACCCGCCGTTAGGGATCCTCAGGAGAGTCCTTTGCAACTTGATCCTGGCGATTTCCGTGCGCGAATCGTCAAAAGGGTACGCCTGGGCCGTCTTCTACGTGCAGCACTACCACAGAGGGGCACCTGATCAGATGAGAAGCTAGTTCCGAGCTGTTTGACGTGCACGATACCCGGTCAATCGCCTAGGAGGCGGCGGATGAGCACAGCTGGCTAAAGGCGCTCTAACCGAGGACGCACCTCAACAACTAGCACGGCGCAACACCTCTTCCCGATTGCATGAATTGAAGCCTCTCTAACTTATCTCTCTCCTTCTCGCGATTCCGTGGACAAGCCCAATCGATGGCGGCGGTCGAGGTGCAAGCGGGAACGCTGAGAGTCCCGCTTCAAGCGCCGGTCCGTGGGTTTCGCATAAGCGCCCGCAATGTCCTCCCTCGCGCGCACGCACTGCGGTCTCCCATCGAGCGCAATGACACCCCCGCGCACCAGACGTTGGGGCCCAGTCCGCTCACTCCTCGCCCTCTCCCCGCTGCTCATCGGCGCGCCCTTCTTCACCATCAGGCAGCACTACTGTGAGTCTCTTCGCGGACCGCGTCACGTACACCCGATCTGACTGCGCACACCCGCTAGCGCTCCCTACGCCCTTGGCAGACCTGTGAGTCCCGTGTTCGCCTACGAGAAGGTGTCGGTGGTGATGTGTGACAGGTTCGACAACGCGACGAGCCTCCCGCAGCTGTCGGAGACCCAGATTCTCGCGCACGCGCAGTACCTCTCGGAAGACATCGGGTACCGCACGGTGGGCACGTACGAGCACGCGCTCGCAGACAAATGGCTGTTCGACAAGGTCCAGGTCATGCAGAAGGACTGCGAGGAGCTGGTGAAGCGCTCGGGGTCTAGGAGGAAGCTCGAGTGCGAGGTCTGGAGGCAGGAGGGCAGCGGCAGCCACAGGTGCGCGTGTTTTCCACGTCTCGCTTTGCCTCTAACACTCACGTCCCGCAGATTCGACATGATGGGGAAGAGGCTGTACAAGACGTATGTGAACCTGTCCAACATCGTCGTGCGCGTGTCGGATGGGACGCCCGAGGGCAAGGAGCACGCCGTGCTCGTCAACGCGCACCTGGACAGCACCGTCCCGAGCCCGGGCGCCGCGGACGACGCGCTCTCTGTCGGCGTCATGCTCGAAATTATACGCGTTTTGACGCACACGCCAACGTGGGAGCCGAAGCATGCAATTATCTTCTGTATGTTTTTTCTGTCCCAACGGGGAAAGTGACATCTCAACAATTTGACAGTGTTCAATCACGCGGAAGAGTCGCTTCAAGACGGGTCTCAATTATATTCCACACAGCATCCCACTGCCTCTACGTAAGTCGTTGCGCTAGTCCGGCCTTGTAAGGATTTCATAAATCTTTTTCGTTAGCGTTCGTGCCTTTATCAACCTCGAAGGTGAGTCGTATTAAAGCAAGCAACCTTTCTCAAGTCTTAACTTTTCCGATAGCTGCCGGGACCGAGGGCCCCGAACTTCTGTTCCAAGCAACGTCGGAAGAGATGATCAAGGCGTACTCGAAGGTGCCCAGGTACGCCGGTGTTGTCGTATCAGCGCGTGCCCACAGCTCAGCACCCTTTGTGTAGGCCATTCGGCACCGTCCTCGCAAATGAAGTGTTCAGCTCAGGAGTGCTGCTATCCGAGTATGTTTCTTCTTGCCAGGTTGTCCGGCCATTCGCGGGTGCGGGGTATGCCATGAATTGAGTCTTTTGCGCGCATTAGTACCGACTTCCGCCAGTTTGAACTCTACCTGAACGTCACCGGTCTCGACGTGCGTTTTACATCCACCTCTTGATTGTCTCCTCCTGATGCGGATTGTGTTTGCAGCTTGCTGTAGTGGGCAACAGCTACATGTACCATACCCGGAAGGTAGGTCCTCAGCGTCTGTGGTATGCGCCACTCTCACGTGCTTGGCAGGACTTGGTCGAGAATATCCAACCTGGCGTCGCTCAGGTGCGTATCCTCAGTCATCGTTGGCACCAGTAGCCTGACACAAGCTCGTCGGACAGCACATGGCCGACAACGCACTCGCACTCCTCCGATACCTTTCTTCGGACGAGTCTCCGTTACCCTCGCTAACAAACGGATATACTCGACCTACTACCGTATTCTTCTCGAACCTCGGCATGTTCTTCCTCTATTCCTATAGCACTGCGCGGGTGTTATATGGGCTACTCACCGCGTTCTCCGTCCTGTTTGTTGTATATACGTATCAAGATCCCGCGCCTGCACTCAAGAAGAACCAAGGAGGCGTCTTGAGGGCGCAGCTGAGAGGCACTGCGGCGATTCTCCTCGCCTTCGTCGGCGCTCTTATCAGCGCCAACGGCCTCGCGGTGGTGATGCACCGTGTCCTGGGGAAGAACATGAGCTGGTACTCCGTCGAGCTGTCCGCGCTTGCGCTGTACGGGCCCGCAGCGCTCGCTGGTGAGCTTCTTCGCCTGCTTCCATCCGATGCTCGCTGACAGGGGCCGCAGGTGCCTTCGCCTCCCAGCTGCTGATTCCGAGTGTCCCCGAGCGCACGGTCTTCACGTCCATGCTGCTCGTGCAGTCCGCTGCGGCGTTCTTGATTCAGCTTTTTGGGTTCGGGTCCGCCGCGCTGTTTTATCTTTCGGGATTACCCCTCTTTTTTTCGCTCATCGGCGATCATCTGCTCAACGGGACAGCGTCGTTATCGCTGTGGACGTATGCATTCGCCCAGCTGGCACCGTTATTGACGGGCACGCAAATGGTCTGCATAGTCTTTGATGTGTTCGTTCCACTGGTATGCCCATACCCGCACCTTCAGCCCGCTGCGTGCTGATAAGATCTTGCGCCGATATGTGTAGACGGGAAGAGTAGGAAAGGAGGCGCCGGCAGAACACATCATCGCATCTCTGGTCGTCTTCACAGGCGCGTATGCCCTGCCACTGGCCGTCCCCTTCGCGCACCGCTACGGCCCGCGCATGCTGCTCCCCGCGGTCATACTCCTGCAGGCAATCACGCTCGCAACGGTCGGGATCTTCTCTCTCCGGGAGCCGTTCGACCCCCTGCACCAGAGACGGCTGTTCGTTCTCAGCTCTGACAACGTGCGTGGCGTCCAGTGAGACCGAGCCCGTCTGGATATGGGAGCTGACGCCTCCCACAGATCACGTCCCATGAGAGATACCTGCATGTGGGCGCGGCAGACGGCGCGCCGGGGCTGGAGAGCTTGGTATTCGACATCGCGGAGCAGTTTGGCGTGCCCGGGACGACTGCGGAACCGGAGTCAATGCACGACTGGAACGGGGACTGGGACATCCTATATCCCTTCTCGTCGGTGTGTCCCTTCCTGCTCCCCGAGGTGTTCTCACATTGACATGCGGCGGCAGTTCATGTCTCCGTACAAGGTTCCGCTGCCTATCGAGCCGGGCTACGTGTCGCCCTTCTCCTTCGGACAGGGGGAATTCAAGGTGGAGTCCATCAACAACCAGTTCGACGCAGCGGCAGGCACGCGCAGTCTCACGCTGCAAATCACGCACCCCGGTGTTATCTGGACAGGTACGTGCTCCTTCTGCCATCACCTCCTGTCCGGCGGTGCATACTGAGTGACCGCCCCCGCGCGCAGTGGTCGCGTTCGACGCGCACGTTCTGCAGTGGACGCTGGACGACGCGCCGCCGGACGAGTTCACGCGGCACCACATCAAGGAGGCGTCGTTCTTCGGGATCGACACGTGGTCGATGGACATGGTGATCAAGGTGCCCGAGGGCGGCGGGCCGCTGAAGATCAACTTTATGGGGATGCAGGAGGGCGCGATGTGGCCGGGCAAGGCGGCGGCGAAGGCGCAGGGCGGGCATGCGATGGTGCTGTTCGAGAAGCTGGATGCGTGGCTCGACCAGCGGACGGGGGGCCGGGTGGACGCGATGCTGGTCGGGTCTGTTGGCGGCGTCGTCAGCGTGTGAGCACTAGACAGGAACATACTTACGATCACGGATGAACAGTGATGATATAGACTAATTATCGGTTGTGTCTGAAGATGCTGCTGGATGTAGGGACCTTGTTCTCGATGATATGACTGCCTTGCACTATGCATGAATCAATGCTCAACTGTGTCATTGCGTTGGATCCTAGCACTAGATTCAATCATGTACAAAGGCACGTCCTCCCTGTCTGTACCGTATCACGATAATGTAAGTAGTACGGAATCCTTGTGATCAGATATACAGCGTCCGAGTATGGCGCGCCACCTACAGAGCACCAAGCACCGCCGCGAGCCCTGCGCCCTGCGCACGCACGGCGCGAAGATATATAGCAGCCCCCTTCCTCGCTGCCCCAGCGCTAGCCACTCCTCTCGCCCCCGCCCCCGCCATCGGGACCCTCCTCCCCCTCGCGCGCGCGCTTGTCTGCGTCGGCGCCCGACAAAAAGTCGAGCCACGACGGCGCGGGCGCGGGCTGCGGCGGCGGCTGCGGCCAGTCGAACGTCAGCGGCGTGTCGAAGAACGCGTGCTCCAGACCTACCGCAGGCCCGCCCGCCCCCGCGAACACGCCCGCGAAGAGGTCGTCCGGCGGCTGTGTCGTGTAGTAGTGCGCGGGCGGCTGCGAGATGCGCGGGAGGCGTGGCGGGAAGAAGCTGCCTCCGCCTCCACCTCCGCCGCCGTATGAGTGCGGCAGCGCAGGGAAGGCGGGCGACGCAGGCAGCGGTAGCGGCGGGCGGTCGTCGCCTGTTAGCGTCCCCGTCCGCGGGCGCTTGTGCGGGTTCGGCGTGTAGGACGTGGGAGCAGGCGGGGCGGTGCGGCTGCCTGAGGGGTGCGGCTGTGTGTGCCGGTCGGAGGAGATGGGGAGCGTCGGGGAGGACGTGAGCCCGGCAAAGTGCATCTGGGGCGAGCGGAAGTCCATCTATAAAACGGGCGTTGGTGCGGGTGAACGCCGGAGAAGGAAGGGGGACGTACATCCAAGCTGCCCGGGTCCTGCTTCATTGACACTGTCTTCTGCCCGCCTCCGCCGCCGTCCGTCCGCTGTTTCCCCTTGAGGCTGTCCTGCCGCTTGCGCATGGCGGGGACACCGCCCGCGCCGTCATCCCCGTCGCCCTCGTCGTCGTCGTCGCCACCGTCGTCCATCCGTGTGTCCGTGGCTCCACTAAAGTCATGAGGCGTGCGGGTGTCGCGATCGCCGTTAAACTGACCGGTGTGATTGTGAGCACCGGAGAGGGTGACGACGAAGACACTGGGCACGCACCTCGAGATGCCTCTGGACGATGCTATCCACGTCGCCGGAGCAGTACTGGTAGAGCTTGTCTGCGTGTCCGTGTCGCCGCTCTGACGTGCCAAGCGTCCCGAAAGCACGCCGAGCGATGCGCGATAAAAATAGAACGAGTGAGCAACGGTGCCTTTGTTGGGGGAGAAAACGGTGCAGACCAAAGATGATGACGGCGACGTCGACGGAGCAGAGGACGCCGAGCTCGTAGGCCTTTTTGAAGAGGCCCGTCTTGCGCTGTTGTGGAGGAGGGCCGAGACAGGAGTTATTATTGGTTAGCGCGACTATTTTTGCCGTGGGCATAAAAAGGCTTGGCACTGGAACACCTGCCTTTAAAAAAGTGACGGAACGGTTTCGTTCGTTCTATAGATGGCGATCAGCGAACGAAAGACACGGAACGGTAAGCGAGCGAAGGCGCTGCGCGCAGGAGCAGGACGAGAATACATGGGGCTGGAATTGGAGCGGAATGGCTGTGGTACGGACCGTGATAGGCTGTATCTCGATTTTCCGTCTGCCCATTCTGAAGACGGCTAGCGTTCGAGCGTTATTTTCCGGGGGGAGTAAGGAGGGGTTGGGTGCGAGGGGGGTTGGGGGAGGGAGGAAAGGAGATACAGACGGAAGAGAGGGAGCGGACTCTTAGGGCCCTGGCAAGGGAACTCGGCATCTGACCGCGGTCGACATCAACAACCACAAACGTCCATTCCCAAATCCCACAAACTCTGACAGCCTTCCGCTTCTGCTCCCGTTTCTCCGCAAGCACCGTTTCCCAGCGTGCGAGGCTTGTTCCGACGCTCCGCCAGCCCCGTATGTGCGTGCCAAAGTCTCTGATTTTTTTTTTGCTGCGCTGAACGCACGACAGCAGACTGCACGACGGCCAACTCAACGCACTCGCAAAGGGGGCGCTTGGGAATCAATGAGGAAGCATGATCGGGCGCGAGGGGCCTTCGTATTCTGCTGTCAGAACTTCCAGGCTGGATTCGCGTCCCCGTCTCACCGCCCTGCCACCCGATGGCGTCTGCGGCGCGCCCTGTCCAATCGTCGGGGGCGCAACGTTGCTCTCTATCACCCTGGGTTCCCTGCGCATGCCCTCGCTCCGTCCGCCTCCCCAACGCGGCCTCCCGGTCCCACCTGCTGCGTTCGCGGGGCGTCACATGCGTCGAACACCTCCGGGCGCGCGGGGTAACCTTACCTCGTGCGGAAACTCTTATCAGACACCCCTCGCCAACCACCGAACCTTGTCTTCGCCCGAAGCCGTTCGCATCTTCCGTGTGGTTCGAGCAGACGCGCTCGAAGCCAAGCCATTCACACTGCCAACGGCGCCTGAGAGAACCCATCATTGGGCAGGGCTCTGGTATGGGTTGATCCTCGCCATACATACACTCGTCCTCAGGCTCATTTTGTCAATAACAGCGGTGCTGGAGAGTTGTCTGGCGTTGTCTCAGATAAAGCCGGCGGTTGCGCTCGAGCTTGCGTTGCCGCCAGACTCCAGCCCAGTCCTTCCGTCCGCAGCAGTCTGGGAATTCCGCTCGCTGCCGAGCTATGCCGCTCAGCGCCACTCGGCATGTCGGCAAATTGATCTCCGCGGGCCTGGCTTCTAATCTGTGTATACCCCTGATCGCACAGCGCCTGGACCCCACGTTCCCTCAATCAAACGCCTGTCCACCTCGCGGTCGCAACCCGTCGCTGCTGCACGATGTCTGCTCTTGGGAAGCTGACATCTGTTCGACGAACAAGACTTGTGCACACAGTTATCTCCTGGACACCCCTCTGACGCGAGATTCGAGTCTGACGGCCTGTTTGTCGCTGCCTCTCCGTAAGGGAGCTTACCGTCACCAGTGACAAGGCGTATCAAGGTGCGGATGGCCATGCATGAACGTGGGATACAGCCCCTTCCACGACGCTCGACCCTTGTCGTGCTGCCTCAGCGACCACCATCTGGCGCCCGCAGATCAGGTCATGTATTGGCCAGTGGCCTCCGTCAGCGGCTCTCTACCGTCAGTTCATTCATTCCCGCTGACTCGCACGATGTCACTGACGCACCGCCTACTGCGCAGCTGTGATGTCAACGCCCCACAATCGCACTGGGGCACTCCCGCACGCACCTCGATATGTCACGGCTAGGGACGTCAGCTATCGGAATGCTTGCGGGCCTCTTCCCTTCTCGCTGCGTCCTTCTTGCCTGGAGAACCCCAGAGGGCCTCGATCCTCTGTGCGTCCCATACTGGTATCGCGACTCATCAACACGCTGTGCGTCCGGCTGCCCAACACCACGCTGCTGCTGTGGCTGCCCGTACAAGAGCACGCCGAGGAGATGCACGGCCCGCGCTTATCGCGGTACATATGACCTTTCTGAACGAGAAGCACTTCTTTTTACTGGCGCGCTAGCAGCATCTGGTAGGTTGCGGTCCCACGCTCGACGCACGCGTTCGTTAATCCCTTCGGACAGCTTTGTTCTGCTGTAGGAAAGCAGGGGCCGCCACCTTGCAGTTTAACGCACCAACCAAGGCCTCCCGTGGCACGATCTGCACTGCGGGGTGCATATGGAGACAGATGGACCTGCACGGGAGCATGTACGTATCGTGTGTTCGCGCGGTTGACCGTCGGGCTGCGATCAACGTCACGACTACCTGCCGTCTCGCCCTTCGCAGCTTCCATTCACCGACGACAGTGCTTCCTGCCTCCGATTGCGCGCCGCGCGCCCGTCTCTGTTTCTCAGTTGGTCTGGAGGGTGGGCATGATCGGGAGCGTCGGGGTGGCGGATCGGGCGGGCGCCTGAATCCTTAGGCGCTGCCGAGCTGACTGCTGCGCTTGGGCCGTGCTCGTCGTCGGCTCTGGCTATGTCTTGGCGCTTTTCGTGCGCACTTTTCCTACTCGCTAATTCCTCTTCCGCGGATACTGTCCGTCGTGTCACTTGTCCTGTTCGAGGCCACGGCCGCGCCGGGTTTTCAGCGGTGCGAATACAGTCCAAGGTGTTTCCGGAAGATCCCGCCATGCGCATCTTTTGCTATCCTCCTCGGCGTCCGTCCTGCAGGGTGCACATCCCGCCGGACATCGTGATCTCCAGTTGCCCAGCTGGAAGGAGTATGATCATCAACTGTTCATCTGGAGGCGGAGTTCACGAGACGTTCCCAGCAGACACTGTCACGCGGACTCTCCAACGTCCACTTGGTATTCGTCTTGTTCCTCTCTTCGCCTTTATGTGGTCATCGTTGTTGGCAGTCGCCAAGTCCTGTGTCACCGTGATCCTCAACAAGCCAGTCTCGTGCGAAGTCAGTTCACAAGACGTTCCCAGGAAACATCACGAGTACCCTCCCGCGCCTCAAGCCTGAGCTCTCTATATCGCCATTCGTCCTATGTGGCCTCCTCCTCCGAGTTCGAAGATCTTCAATGACAACGATTTAATTTCGTGATGGAGCGTCGGGAGACACAGCACCGACGCCAAGAGTCCGGCGCGGATTTTTTCCTCGTTGGGCCACACGCTTTTAGACCTGCGATCTCCTCGCAATGGGCTGCGCTACTCACGGCCTCTGTGTGTGCCTCCGTCGTCAGCTGCGGACGACGATCGACGCCGCTTCCCTGCACCTACCTCTCCGCGCCTCTCGCGATCATCGATGAAGGGGAGGCGTGAGAGTGGTCAGGATTGCTGCGCCCTCCTCCCCGTCGGCTATACTACTGTGATTCACGCGCAACACCCACGGTTCCCGCTCAGCACACACCCACCTCGAGGCGCACAACACCGCCGGGCCCAACCCCAGGCGACGAGCGACGCGCCACTTACCCGTCTCTCGACTCCTTCACCTCTCGTAGCGACACACGAGCGACAGAGGGATGAGCGCCGTCGCGAACATCGACTGGGGATCATCGCATTGCAGAGGGGTGAGAGCCACTATACGCCACCTCTCACGGAGCCTCGCCGGGTGCTGTTACTCTTCCCTCCGCCCGCTTTGTGAGAGATCCGATAGCGCGTCGGGTACCGGGCAGGGTGGGCGGGACACCCAGGCTGTACGGTCTGGGTTTCTCATGCGGGCCAGGTCCTGAGAACGCGCTGCGCTGCGCTCGGCGGCTCGTGGGCATGCAGCGTTTGTGGCGACCGTGCCCCTATCTAGTGTCAGACACATCGTGCCCTAGGATCCTCTCTCCTTCCTTCTGCTGAATCGTCGGTGTCCAAGCCACAATTTTCTTCCCCCATGGCTACCATCTGTGCCCACAAGGAAATTTTGACTAGCTGCTCACCCGACAAACCGCTTCCAAGCTACCACACACAGAGTAATGACTGCGCCTCCCGACTCTAGCCTCTTGTCGCACCTACATCTCAATTGTACTAAGGTGAACGACTACGCCTCCAGGGTCTCTGTTCGACTCTTTAGCTCTTCACCCGGCCCAACAAGTCTCGAGTCGAATTTACGGCAGATCCGACTAGCCCGCGCGTCCCTCCCGACCATATCGTTTTCCCTAGCCTATAGCACACGCACGGCCGTGGAGATAAGGCGATCTACCTCACCGCCTGGGCCTCTCTATTCGGCCATGAATTGATGGCAAGCGGGCTAGCGCTACAGACGACGCGACGCCTCACGCCTCATCTGCGAGGCACACGGTGGCAGGCAGCGCCTTCGGCGTTTCATCGCGAGCTTCGCCATCGCTGGAGGACAACGCGGCTTCGTCGAAGGCAACGTGTCCGAGGTTCCCCGTGGACTGCCGAGGCCTCGGCCGCTGTGCTAGCTTGGGATCGACAAGACGCTATGATCGGTTGTCCGTGGTGTTGGTCTGGTGCATGTGGTCAGTCATTCGACGAGGCGTTGTGAGACCTCCTTTGTGTTTGCGTATTGCCGACCAAGATTGGCGACTGGAGACTTGGCTATATGATCGGATCATGTGGACTCACAACCTATCGACGATTACCCGCGCAACGCCTCGGTGCGCTAGACGTTTCCACCGGACGTTGAGGCCTGCCATGTCTTTCAGGACTTGTATATAGCCGGGCATTCGCTCGGGATGAATCGATGCTTCGTCGGCGAGGCACGCGCATCCATGTAAACATCTTCGATGTCTTGATATGTGTCAAGGTTCGCCGCCATCCCTTCCCCATCGCGGAGTACAGCGGACGTGGCCGGTGGACCACCACGGGAAAGGTTTCATGCAGAGAATGCGTTGCAATTGGTCATTCGCGATGTCCTGCAGGCGTTCTCTGCCTTGATTCGCTTCCTGTAACCGACGGCTGTCTCATCTCGGAGGCATTCTAAGGCCATCGCGATGGGTGAGCAGAGTGTGGCTCCCTAACTGTGCACGTACTGGCTTGGAATGAGCGAGCGGGCGGTATCATGTGTTTCTGCCCTTTCCTCCATCGTTTATGTGCGGCCGCTGTTCAGAGATGAAGTCGAAGTCTCGACTCGAAGACCGATTATAACAGATCGATCATCATATGGCGCCAAGCCGAGGACTGGGATTCAAGGCTCAACCTAACGACTATTCTTGTCGCGCGATCACATCATCGGACTCACCTGTATCCACCTCGCAGGCCGAGGGCCAGAACTTCGCGAGGATAAACTTTGACTAAAGAAGGCCTTCTTCTGACAGTCACTCATTGCTTCATTTGCGAGGCACGCGCACGACTCGCTGCCGGATCCAGTATACAGGCTTCTACGTCACGATCTCCCCGCCCTCGGTTTAGTTGAGCGCGTCTCGCATCTCCGGTAACGGTGAGTCTTTCGGACATCGCGACAAATCAGGCTCTGGCGCACGGCACGGATAGCCCGGTCAACTCAATACAGTTCATGCATGGCCGCCGCCCCCGGATGGCTGACAGTCCGCGCATTTCGGTTTTCAAAGCGTCAGCGGATATCATCAGCGTCAGCGTGTGATCTCCGCGCGGCGTCGTCAGATAGCAAAAGGGTCGTATCCCTTCGTCTGGCTATCCCTGCACCTGTCTCCTGCATTTCGAAAAATGAGCTGGCACGATCAGAGTGCGCCACGCGTGCCACAGGCGCTGTCTTTATACTATGTCGAGGCGGGCGCAGCCGTTGCGTGGCGGATGGCATGGACCGCTGACTTTGTATTGGACAACTTCATTGATGCCTTGGTGTCTAAGTGGAAGAGTAGCGTCTGTCTGGTGTGACGCCGAAGCCAGGCTGACAGGCGGAATGCTCGTAAGATACGGAGCGCTATCCTCAAGTTGTGAATCCTGAGTGCGCACTGTTCCTCTGCTATCAGTATTTCAGGTTCATACTCTCGGTCGTTTGGTTCTCTAGCTGTTCGTGATTGGTTCGCAGGGTTGAAATTATTTTTAAACTCTTAAACATGGGATGCGAAGACGTGTCTTCCTTCCCAAACGGTGGTCTATACATCTTGTTCGACTTACGTAGGGCTGCAAAGATTTCTCTGGTCGTGCGCACTACTTGAATAATTGGATGTTCGGCACGAATATAGGCTTGGAAAATGGGCGAACGTTTCAGCAGCACCGCACATCGATGTATTGAGGATGCTTGCTTCACCCGGGGCATTGACGAACAAGTGTCGTAGAGGGCCAGAGACGCAGTGGAGGATGGATCGTCGAGTGCCAGTGCAATGAATCGGTGACCCCAGTCTGCTAAGTATGATACCTCGCGCCGGTCTTCAGAAACGGACGCCGAAGGAGGGAATGGATAGTCCAGCTGGACGACCAGCGTGTCCCTTTTAGCTTGGATGGCCGAAATTCGCGCAGTCTCGCTTACCTCGTTTACAAATTAATCGCCGTGCGATCGGAGGTCGCCATGCCGGTGCAAATCGAATACCCTGCGCAGATGTTGGCGCGCGGCTAAGAGCCTTAGATGTGCTCGGTGGACATCCCTTGGACA
Organism: Artomyces pyxidatus; assembly: GCA_022160305.1. Classification (NCBI taxonomy): domain Eukaryota; kingdom Fungi; phylum Basidiomycota; class Agaricomycetes; order Russulales; family Auriscalpiaceae; genus Artomyces; species Artomyces pyxidatus. Next base: position 161,423 of record MU277248.1, on the reverse strand, counting down.
TACATACCAGTTGCGCTGCGCGCTTCCTTGCACTGATAGCTCAGAATGCTCTGCCGCAGTCTTCTCTTGGTGCTGTGAGATCTCAACTAAGATTCTGACTCGGCCTCTCCGCCTGAGCTGTCAATTCGGCTGACGCGACTCAGACGAATTCGGCAACGATCTGGATGTGATCAAGGCTCGGGCCGGTGCGGGGAGCACGCAAGTAGGTAACGGCCAGGTAAATCCGTTTCGGTGGTTACGCTACAGCTGCCAGCATGAGTATACGTGCTCCGGTTCACATGCAAACACGGGAATAGAGGGTACGTGTATCCACAAGTGAGCCTGAGCAGGTCACCGGTGCGTGGGCGATGACGGAAGTCATTTCACCCTCGCGCGAAATTCGCGGGCTTCCAAGTTCGTGCGTACTCCTTCTTGTCCGCGTCCCTCGTACTCTCAAGACCTTCCGTCCAGATTCTGTCAAGTCCACGACAAACCACGGACCTCGGCATCGGAGGAAAGCCGGCGGCTGACGTGTGGTAGTCCTTGAGTCGGTGGTCCACCTGCCACCAAAGTCGATTCTTTGTCGATTCTCGTTGTTTCATATCCGAGTACATTTCTCGCGGGCGGGGACATCGGCCCTCTTGGTGCTCTTCTGCCTCACGACGTCCTCAAGTGATCATGCGTCTCGGCAATGTGACTCACTGCATGTGCGATTGCATCGTGGAGTCGAACTGGCGCAGCCGAGTTCCCTAGCGCGCGGATTTGTGGACCTGGATCGACCGGCTATGTCGACCTGCTCCCTCTTTCGTGTTCCTGGCCATGTTTAATCTCTGGAGATAAAAGCAGAGAGCTCGTAGGGCAAATCTCCACGTCTTCTGTTCTGTCCACTCCTCCGCTCAATCCCACTGACCACGCACCTACATCCACATGTCAAACCAACCCTGCAAATTCACAGTCGCAATCTGGTGAGCTCTCTTAGATCTGTCGACAGATGCTTCAAGTCTTACCGGACTTTGTAGCGGTGGTGGAGTAGGGGGATTGACACTCGCTGTTGCCCTAGCAAGATATGCTGATATTCAAGTCGACGTGTACGAGGCTACCGCCAAGTTCACTGAGATCGGTGCGGGCGTGGGACTCTGGTGGCGCACGAGGACGATATTGAAGGCCCTTGGACTCGAAGAGGACGTTCTGCAACTCATACCCGGCGAGCGCCCTACCGACGCTAGAGGTGCGCAGGTTCTTCACATCAGCGTCGTCTCACTCACCCACGCGCGGTGCCATCGGCCCATCCCATCAGTTCCTACGCTGCACTACCGAAAGGGGGACCAGCCAGAAGGTGTCAGCTTTGCGACCATAGAGTCTCGAGGTATGTCTTCCCCCTTGTAATCCTCTTTGCCCATGACATGTTATCGATCATGCGCGCAGGTGGTCTGCTGGGCGTTCACCGGGCTGAGTTTCACGAGGTCATACTCCGCCGCCTTCCGCCCCAGTGTCGCACCTTCACGTCCAAGCGCCTGAGCCACTACGTCCAATCACCGAACTCCCCTGTCCAGCTCGTCTTTGAAGACGGTTCGACTTCAACATGCGACATCCTCATCGGCGCAGACGGTTTGAAATCGGTTGTCAGGTCTACCATGATGCGAGAGTTGGCGCAGACGGCAGAGATGAACCACCAGCTTGCTGAGGCCGCAGCTATTCGTGACTGCGTACGACCGCGGTGGTGCGGCGTCATTGTGTACCGGACCCTCATCCCCTCCGAACGTTTACTGCGACTCTCGCCGAATCACCGCGTGTTCAAGGGCCCGATACAGGTGTGTTGCGTCCGGCAAATTGACCCCTCTCGATGCTTATTCAATTTTGCAGTACCTGGGCCACAACAGGGTGAGAGCTCTTGAATAACTCAACCTCACCGCGTACTGAGCGACTTACAGCACATCATGGCCTACCCGGTATCAAAGGGTCGCTTTGTCAACTTTGCGGCATTCGATGTTGACCCCAGCCAAGAAGAGACATTCTACACCGATCCGTGGGTCTCAGACGCCGACCAGCAGGAGATCGTACGCATCTTTTCGGGCTGGGAGTTGGAAGTCAGGCAGATGGTGCAGGTGGGTTTGTACGAGACGCTGGCTTCGAACGCTGGATCCACTAAGCGAGTCACACAGTGCCTAGAGGGTCTCAAGGTCAATAGATGGGTGGTCAACGTCGTTCCGCCGCTGCCCTCGTACGTGTCAGGCAACGCTGCACTTCTCGGGGATGCGGTGCGTATGAGACCCCGTATTATACTAGCGACCACGCTGATATATTCCCCACGCAGGCCCACGCCATGACACCCTTCCAAGGCGCCGGAGCTGGTCAAGCCATCGAGGTACGAGCAGATCCGGCGCTACATACAACGTCCTCTTACTGTATTCCAGGACGCGTACATCCTGGCAGCTCTCCTCGGGCACCGCCTGACCACCAGGCAGACCGCTGCACAAGCCCTGCAGGTGTATCATCGGATACGTGAGCCGCTTGTCGCGCGTGTCGCCGACCTCTCGCGGAGCAATGGCCTCCACTTTGCGCTTCATGGGCTGGGCACTGACTCCAGTCTCCCGCGACTCCGACATATCGGACAACAGCTCCAATCAAATTTCAATTGGGTCTCGGAGACTGACCCTACCGCCGACCTGGCAAGAGCGATGGAGAGTCTGGAGGCCACACTCGGGAGAGTGGTTCGTGCGTGACTGCGTGGTGACATGTCTTCTGTAGCTTCATATTGGTACGCCCTGTATAACACACATTTTAGATATGCTATTTCATGTAACAGCAACGGTCTCGAACTTGCTCTTCTTGATTCGCGTTTCTCCACTGGGCTCATTCAATTACCCATCAGTGGCGGCTATCCGATGTGTGTGAGCGTCTATGGTGTTAGGAACGGTCAGAAGCCTGCAGCAAAGAGCGCCCGATGGGCGCGCGCTCGGTGTTGATCCCTCCCATCTACCTCTTTACGCTGTATAGAGTCAACAACCGTTCAACAAGTCATGCATTCTGAGGGTGCCGGTAAGTCTTATGTCTTCAGTATACAACGCATCTTCAGCTCGAACAGACCATCATGTCTGCGCTACATGCGGCGCTTCTGCCTCGGAACGATGTTCGCGCTGCAAGATCGTGTATTATTGTAGTCGAGAACATCAAATCTCTGTAAGATCACCATCTACCCGGCTTCTACCTCTTCTGTTTGTATTGAATACCGGTCAAACCAGGATTGGCGGAAGCATCGCAAGGAGTGCGCGTCTGAGGCTGCCGCCCCGACTGTAGATTCGATACCCATCTCCCCAGCGCCCATACCTGCGTCTGCCGTTACGTCACCTGTCTCCGTATCATCAGCTCCTCCGATATCGGACACGCACACAGCATCTCCAGTGAAGGAAGAGACATGCCTGACTCTTGACGAAGACGGGGTCAGGTGCCCCGAACCTGCGACACACGGGCACCGTGAGCGGCGGTGTCGCATCCACCACGCACAGTACCGCAACATGACGAAGTCCTACAAGGATGCTTCTCGGATCGTCGACGGCATCGATGTCTCCGCTATTCCCGACCAGTCGCAGATCGGCAGCCTCACAGAATATGAGTTGGCAACGTCGAAGGCGCGGCTGATCAAGCGATATCTAGAAGCCATCCGGGTCGAGAAGAAAGGTCGGGAGATCCACCACAAGAGGTTCTTCCTGAAAAGTGAGCTTCCAGAATACTCTTGCGCCGTGCTCGCCGTTGATATGGAAGTAGTTGACGACGCACACAAGATGCGGCTCAAAGTCCTGGCGAAGCGGATGGTCGGGGCGGTGGAGGTCCTCAACGCGCTGCTGACGCGAGCTTTCGAGATTCGGATGGACAGTGATCCCAAAAAGAGCTGGGTGCAGAGCTTTCAGGACACCCCGATATCGGGTGCGGAGAAGACTACGACGCCCCTGTCGAGGATACAGAACGCTGGGGAGGAGGACGCTCAGGCTGAGTCCGTCATGCAAGTCCTAGAGCGGTCGGACGCTGGCGCGAGCCAGAAGAAGGCATCATCCCAGGAGAGGGTAGAAGCCCCAAGCGAGGCGGACGACCCGATAGAAATGGAATTACGAGCGTAAGTGTCTGCTGATCACTCCGGTCATCGTCAAGCCAATTGAATTGTAGAGAAAAGCGCAAGTACCTGGACGAGTTATATTTCATTCGGGAGAGTTGCGAAGATCGCATCAAACGGAGAATCACGAACCCAAAGCATCGAGAAGATCCCGAAATTATACGCGCGGAGAGAATCCGATACGACACACAGTTGCAGTACATGCGGCGCATCGTCATGCACGATCCAGTCCTTGGACAGAAAGCGCTAGACAAGGTATCGCTAAACGATCTTCTCCTGGATCCAGACTTCTCGGTAGAGGATTTCGAGAGGATATGGATACTGCTGGCGAAGAGGATGGCGATAGGCCTGCTGTGGTGGAAAGACTCTACGCTCGAGGCTCTCGCTATGTGGTCAAAAGGAGACAAATCTGGCAACGTGGCGAACCTCGGGAAGCTCGGTATGTTCTGGTCAATGGATTTGAGTGGAGGCTCATGTATACGTTGGACAGAGGATCGCTATCCCGTGATCGGAGGCTGGGTATACAATACTCCACACAAGCAGAACATGACGAACGAAGGATGGTGGGTAAGTACGGAAGGCAAAATAGTGTGTGATGACGTGACTGACCAGTCACGCAGTACCTTCTTGACGCGACAAGGCCCGAAGCTAACATCGAGAACCGATACATGCGTCTCTGCAACAGCTTCGATGACATGCACGCCCTGTTCTCCTTCGGAGCTCTTGGCATGATGCCGTCACCGTCATTCTGTGAAACATTCTCCCCGACATTCAAGCACGAGAGATCTCTCTTGAGCCTGTGCGGAGTCATTATCTGCGACGCAATATGCTCTCCATTTCCTAGCATAAACGGTCCAATTCCTACGACGAAGCCGGCGGTCAGGAGGGGTCACATCAAATGGATGGAGCTGGAAAGTCGTGCATACATGTTCGGAGCCATACGGAATGAGCCCGACCCCTTCGCGGAGGCCTTCGTGGCGGAGCTGCGAGCGCGCCCAGACCTCTTCATCGTCATAACACGTTCTGAGACAGATCCTGGGCGCCAGACGGAGATATTTGGTCCAACAGAAGACGGGCGTCCAATCGCTCAGTGGAGGTTCCGTACGTTCGAAGCCCCCGCGGCTACGTTGCAGAACAGACCTCGGGGACGCGGGAGCTGGACAGTCATGCGGTCTCTGACGGACATGCTGTACGGGAGCGGCGACTCGGTCAAAGTGGACGCACTTGGTGCAGGTCTTCCGACCTTGAAAGGATACATGACAGAGCTTGCCGGTCCCAAGAGCGCCGGCTGGCTGTTCCACTTCAAAAAATTCCCGGTCAAATACTTCGTCATCGTGGACGCCACGCCGAACAGAGATGGAACGGAGCTGGGGAAGGAAGTCGCGTGGGCTGCGATGCGTGCTCGCGGGTTCGCCAAAGGCGCGAAGACCTCGATCAAGTACATACGGGCGTCGGACAATGTCCTGAAGAAGCGAAGCGAGGAGCTGCTCGGGTGGTTACCGTCAGGAGTGGCCACATGGAAAGTGCAAACCGTGGAAAGTCAGATGCGAGAGATGGGAGCAGGAGGGCTGGTAGACATGATGGCGGCGCTGAATGTCTGATAATGAAGGTAAGTCAAGTGAATCCCAAATAAATCCAGAGAAATCGAAATTCAGGGAAAATTCGAGGAAAATGACGGCGCGTCGTGTTCACGTGACTATGTCGCGTCGCGTCACGGTTGTTTGTTCTCGTGTCTGATGCCAAACAAAGGCCATATATAAAGCAGTCCTCCTCCACCGGGTCCCGAAATCCCTCTTCCTTCCTCTCTACGACCATCTCTCAAGCACTTACTTTCCTCTGCTTTCCAATCGACCAGAAATCGCGGGCGGGCCTTTACGGCCCGGATATCTATTACGTCATAACTCCACGGCATCAGCTTGGCTGGAGTGACGACCTTGATATCGATGTCGAGCCATTGGTGAACTTTTCTGAAAATTCTACTCAGCTCAGACCATACTTTTTTCCGCGTCACAGTGGTGCGATTCCTGGATAACTCAAGGTCAGACATCCAATTTAGCATGGACCAGTCGAATATATGCGGTGCGTAGGATGTTCTGCAGCATACCACAGACGAGCGGATGCTTTGTACATTCCCGCTTCTGCCACGTCTCCGCTGGGTCATGTTTGCATTATACCTCCGGTAAGTGTTACCTTTCCCGAACGCTATACCAGTTCCCAGGTGGTAACAAGGCCTGCACGTTCTCCTGCCTTTTCTTGACGACCACCCGGGATGTTATGCGTGGTTACTTTCCTCCCTCTCCGTCGGATCTCAAGCATTCCTTCAACCTCGTCTCCTTTCGTGGCGCTAGGGCAGCATGTTCTCTTGTGCCTGTCTGCTTCGACATCTGCAAATTAACGGCCCTGCTGTCTTACACGCCATCACCGACACTTTTCTCGCTGCAACTTGAGGTATTGGATCCATCAGGCTGCTGTTGCTCGTTTACTCCTGATATCTGTGTTGCCAGACTTGAATCTGCCGGTCTTCATGGTACACGAAAGATATCCGATGTATCTTGTCCGGGGCGACTTTCTTCTCACACCAGATCTTTGTCTCGTGCCCAGCGATTCCAGCGATCTGATCCCGTGGTACATGCCCGTCGCCTTCCGTGCACGGTACTGCGACATTGACGACGGCGCTCCGAGTACATCGGTCTGTGTCTCATCCGTGTCCTCTCCGTGTTTTGCGCGCGTCTCCTTTGCGATCCTAAGCAATATTCCCTCAACACCATGGCCACTCGGACATCTTGCTCTATATAGCCATCCGGTCTCTCATTGTCAACGTACGTCTCTTGCTTGCATCGCACTCTTATTGACCCCGCAATCGAGTGTGACCGAAGGCATGAAGCAGGTCAGCCGCCCTGCATACCCGGAGATGTGTGAGATCTTTGTTGGCCGGTACAGGTTGCCAGCCGTCGTCTGGCGGACATACTGCGACGCCGCAAACCATTCTCGACGGACAACTTTTGCCTCCGAAGCATCTCAACTTCTTCGGACCCGGACTTGAACTATTTCTAAATTTGACATCCTTCTCGTCGTTGTCAAGCTGTGAGTGAGTGTTGCATGGTTCGCTTGGTCTTGGGCTCGCTCTTTCAGAGCCACGCAAATCTGCAGTTGAAGCTCGCAGGGAGCGCACTGGGCACGCGATTGAGATCTTGCACACGGCGGCACCGTCACTTTGCAGAAGATATCGTGGTCCCGTTAGCTCGGTTGTCCGTGGGCATCGAGGATCTTAGTCGTCGAGCTTCGCGGGATGTGATCTATGAATAACACAAATGCGCCAGTACATAGATACCCAAAGGCCGGAGTTCGTCGGTACCGCCAAGTCCCCTATCTGCATCCCCATAGAATTCGTTGGATTTGCCGGAGGCTCACAAGCTGCTGAAGGATGGCCAAAGTCGTGGTCGTCATCCCGTTTTTGAAACGGCAACGTGTACTTACACGCGAAGGACTTTTTGATCTTCTGTTGCTAATAGTATTTGAAATGGGAGTTTCAGCTCCTGCGCAGCGGGTTCACAGCGACTTCATGACCGATATGTTCCAAAGATGGCGTATTCTCCACGCCCGCGTGAACGACAGACTCGACTTGGAATGAACTGAGCAAGCTCAGAGAAGAGGGCGTTGAGCAGAGATAAGGTTATGTAGGCGGCGGCCACCGAAGGCTGGCGACGGCGCGACGGTGCTTAGGCCTGTTTCGGCAGTTTGTATTCCCATGGCGCTCACCCCAGCGTGCAAAAGCACGACTCATTCGCCTCCGGATCGCCCAATGCCCCCTTCTGGCGCTCCCTCCCATGCCCGTCGACACCTCCAAGCCCATCGCAGACCGGCGCAAGGTGCCCCGTAGAGATCACGATGGCGCCACCGCCCGTGAAATTGAGATGAAGCGTAATCGAGGGGAGATTTCCTGTGCAGAATGCCGCAGGTGCGATCATCGGTTGAGACCCTTTTCTTCGACGAGCGCTCACTCTCATCCAGGCTCAAAATCAAATGCGACAAGCAAATTCCATGTCAGTCGTGCCAGGTATGTCGCCCTTCGTACCCAAAACAACCCTAAGTGACGAGGCGGTCGTTCACAGAGGCGAGGATGTGCTGCGCTATGTCCGAACGGTGCGTGTGCGTCGTGTCTTCGGCTGGTTGCATGATAGCTTACCGGGCGAGCAGGAAGCCTCGCTACCGGCCAGGGGACGCGGTAAGTCCGAGAGCCTTCCCTGCCTTGTCCCCAACTTAGTTTGCCGCAGGTTCGTCATCGCGGCAACCGAGCATCTCCACCGCCGAATCACCCGCATGAGCGATCGCATCCGACAGCTCGAAGACGCCCTGTCCGTGCTCCAGGCAAGCCACTCGAAGGAACCGCACCCGCTTCTCCAGGGCAGTTTCCTGGCCCTCGACCGCGAACAAGACCCCGAGCATGAACCGGAGAGCGGCGAGGAGGAGGTTGCCACGGAGGCGCTCAACGCTTTCGGGACCATGTCCATCTCTGATCGCGGCACCTCGCGTTTCTTTGGTCCTACAGGGGGTTCGGAGGGTCTGCTACTGGTGCGTCGAGCCGTGCACTCATTGCACGGATGAGTGCTGACCTGGAAACCAGATCGACAACGAGGATGCAGGTGCCTCCCCCGACAGCAGCCATCATACGGACTCAAGCGGAGGCTGCAAGAGCCCGCTCCCCAGCGAGGTCGTCCGCTTCTCCTACGCCTTCCCATTCACACCCATGGGCCCGACCGACACTGTGTTCGCGCTCATCCAATCGCATCTCCCCCCATACGAGCTCGCACTTTCGATCTGCCAAACGTACATCTCCAACGCCGCCTGGCTCTTCCGCGGCGTCTCTCGCCAGCAGCTCCTGGACGAAATGCTCCCCGCCATCTACAAACAGCGCGTCGTCCACCCGCCAGACGATTACGGCGGGCCTCACGACCTCGCGCTCCTGCTCAGCGTCCTCGCGGTGGGCCGCATCGTGGACATCAGTCTCCCGCCGGCCACGGCGGAAGCCGAAGGCGAGCACTACAATCAGCTCGCGCTTGCGGCGCTGTGCCTCAAGCCCGTGCTGGAAAAGCCGTCGTTGGTCACGATACAGGCGCTCCATGTGTCGAGTATATACAACGCCATGAGTGGAAGCGAGGTAAGCGGCGGTGAGTCTAGCATGGAGACGACATGGTCCTTGGTCGCGCTTGCAGCATACCTCTCTCAAACGGTACGTGGTCTTCTGTTATCTGCTATGAATGTTCCGCTGAATCATTCTACAGATCGGTCTACGTAAGTTGACGTCTCGCAGAGCATGACTGTCGTCTGATGGCAATTAGATCGAGACTCCGCACGATGGGAAACCGACCCGAAGATTGTTCAGAGACGAAGGATGCTCTTCTGGGATCTGTTCATTGCAGACGCCTGGCACGTGAGTCGTCTTCTGTCTCGGTCATCCGCAGTTGTGTCATCATTCATGCAGACGCTATCCACTGGCCGACCTCCCTCCTTTAACCGTGCTTACATTGACTGTCTATTCCCGCAAGATGATGAGGATAGCATGTCCATGGAAGGCGGTGCCGTGACAGGATGTGGGTCGCTGCTTTGTATTATGCAGCCCGAGCTGACTGACCTTTCACATCTGTAGTCGGCACCTGGGGCTTCCGCTTCGCGTTTGAGTGCGTAGCTGATGTCGCAGCTCACACGCTCACCGCCACCGCCCCTCGCTATTCCGAGATCATGGATCTTGACCGAAAAATTCGCGAGTTCGCCATCCCTTCGGAGGCGATTGATATGCTCAAGGGGGGCCCTGACGTCGAGCCTAAAAACGTCCCGCTCTCAGCCTCTATGATTACTTTTGTTTTGTCTCACACTAGAGAAGTTAGTACGTATCGACAGCTTGCCACCTTCATCTCTCGTTTGATCGCATTACTCACTCGCTGGTCTCCAGTCTTGTTGTTCATCCACCGCAGCTTCTTCGCACAAGCGCTTATCGAAGACCCCGTGAACCCGATCAGAAGTCCCTATGCTCCCTCTTTCTTGTCTACTGTACGCGCAGCTACCACTATATTGAGATGTGTGCGCGATCAGTTCGCAATTCAACCTGCGATATGTTCTCGCTTCTGGAGTACATGGACGTACGCATTTTCCGCTGCGGTACGTACCCTTATTGGCCTTATACGAATACGTATTGATGCGCCCTCCAAGATTGTTTTTGGCGTCATCGTCACGCGTGGGCCACGGTCGCACCTGGCAGACACAGCCATGGCTGAACTTGACCAAGCGTGCGAGATGTTTGCGAAGGCCGGAAAGCTAAACCGACGCGCTGCGAAGGCTCATGTGCGTATCTCACTAATCCGTCGTCCTGCTGATGCTGATCGGTTTCTGACAGACCATCCTGTCACGCCTGAGAGTCAAAGCACACGGAATTCTTGCTGCGTCCAAGAACCAGGGACCGGCCGCGCCGCAAGATGTTCTCGGGGCTGCGTGGGACATCAAGCAAGAAGAAATAGATGATGAGCTGACCATCTTCGCTGGAAGAAAGAAGGTTCTGCGGCCTTCTAATTCGATATCCCCCGTGCTGCCGATGAACACAGGTCCCGACTTTGCGTCCTCGACGGGCAGCAGCTCGCGCAGAGAGAGCCCTCCTGTCATCCCTCACAACAACGCAGGAGACTATGCGTACAGACCGCCTCCACAGGCCCCGCCGCAGCATCCTCCGCCAGTGGTCACGGATTGGCTGTTGCACCAGCAGGAACTGGCGTCCTACGCAGGGGACTACTTTCCAGCGCACCGGCAGCCTCCCCCTCCCGTTCCAGTATACGAACCTGCCGATCCTCGGATGCAGCCAGCGTATGCTCTCCCTTCGAGATATGACTATCCGCCAGAACAGCCCCCCCGCAACCCATATCCACATTTCAATCACCCTGCGGCCCCTGCCCATATGACGCATGCGTCGTACGGCTACCCTGCCCCGCAGCCGATGGTCGAGCGCCAGCAATACAGCTACGCGCCTCCACCCGAACTAGCGCAGCTCGGCCTCGCGGGTCCGAGTAGCTCCAGGATGAACGAGGCGTGGACAACGTTCATGCAGCATTCGGGAATCCTGGACAACACGAACATGTAATTTGCTCTTTTTGCTCGCTGTGATATTTGCTGTCATCGTAGTGCTTTTGTTGCCTCGCCCTCGCTGATGTATTGTCTAGTTATATCGTGTAGTAATTGCTGTGGTAGGCCGTGTACATAGCGTATCTTTTTGGGTTGTAATGCATAGTATAGATGAGTTTGTTCCCGACCCCATGTTCACCCAATACATCGGACAGCGGACTGTTTTCATTATCATGGGACACCTAGAAAAACACCATTATTTGCGGGCGGCCGCAAGGAAAGTAATGATACAATTTAGGAATCGAATAAGATGTCAAGATAAACACGGCGGCGAGGTCCAAGACGCCAGATACTCTACGTGCTGAGCAGCACACTGAAGACCACAAGAACAATATGGAAGAATACTAAGGTTGGTAGAAGATACACAGTAAAACAGATGACCGCAAGAAAACACATACACGTCGACCGCAAATTAGCCCAACAATTTCACCGTATCGCCTTCAAAGGCTAGCTTCCCAGACTCGCGGAGAGCCTTTGCCGCGCGGATAACTTCCGCAGTATCGAAGTCCTCGTGTTTGTCCGGGGGCATCGCACAATTGAGATACGCAACGAGAGCAGCGATCGTCAGCCGATCTGACGCCTCGTACGTTGCGCGGAGTAGATAGGAGATTGACTGCAGGACAAAGGCCATCCTACGATTACAACAATCACTCCATTATTCAACAATGCCGATGCAGAATGCGAGACGTACCTCCCATCCGGAGAGATCAGATCTGCGAAGATGCTGTCTCTCTTCCCCGCGGTGGCCGGCGTAGGCCCGCCATCGACGTCCATCGCGTCGCGATCGGCCACCTCGCTCCCGCCTCGCCCGCTGACCAGCGAGCCCTCCGTAGTGGTCTTCACTTCCATCGCGAGACGACGCTGGAAAGCAGGGTCGAGCTCATCCTGATCCGACTCTTCCGCCGTGTCCCCCGACCCTTCCTCTGAGTTCCCCACAGCTCCCTCTGCACCGCTTCCGCTCCCACGAGGTCCCACCTTGGCCGCTTTCTTATCCCTGATGTTCGCATATGATGAGGATTAACCAGCGCGAAAGAGACAGACCACGATACTCACTGTCGCAGCAGGCACTTTGAGCGGTGCTGCTGCCACGGATACGCGCAGTAGCTGCTGTCCTGACGCAGCTGTACCCATTTCCGGCACAAGGAGCAGAACACCCGGTTCGGTTCGACGTCCGTGAGCAGCGGATCCGCGCGCAGGATCGCTGCGCGCTGCTCCGCATTGCGTCGCCGCGACTCAGGTGGGGAAGGCGGCAGAGCAAGCCCGGCGTTTAAGACTGGCGGTGGCGTGCTCGCGTGGGCAAAGGGCAGCGGAGGGGGCGCGTCTCTCTCCTTGGGCGGCTTCGACACGCGTGGCGGCGGTAGCGCGGAGTGCGAGACCGCCGGCATGGGCGCAGACGCGAGCGCGAGCTGGTGTTGTGAGGGAGGCGGGACGCTATGGAAGAAGACTAATTTGATTTTCGGATCATGCAGAGAAAGGCGGTGACATACCTTGGGATAGACGAAGAGGAAGCAGATGGTCCCGGAGTTTGCTGACATGCGGCGCGGTGCTTCGTCCACGCCTTTACTGATTGACCGTCCGAACCCACAGACACCCAGCGGTTGCATATCCTGCAGTGCACGCGTTCGCTGTCGAACTTCTTGACGTCCGAATCCCCCAGGAACGCCGCACTGCGCTCCTCGTTCGCTGGCGCTTTCCCACTACGATCCGTCAGCTTCTCGACTCTGACAAACAGGTGACTGGCGAGGGAAACTCACCCTTTCTTTGCAAGACAGCTCTTGCGGTGCGCGTCCCACGGGATGGAGCAGTAGGTCGAATTAGGTCGCAAACGAATCCATTTGTCGCATGACCCGCACAGTACGCGATATGCCTCGAATTGCGCGACGTAGGGGTCTGATCGAAGGTAGTCTATACGTTCCTCCTCAGAGCGTTTCGCGCGCCGTCGTTTGTGAGGCGGGCTGACGCAGACCTGAGACTCGCTAGCACTGGCTGCGTCCTCTGCGTTTGGCACGGGGTCACGGTCTACGGATGCCTGCGCGGTGTTCGAGCTGCGGCGCGCTTCAGCTCTCCATCCTGACGAGACGGAAAAATACGACAGACGCACCAGTCGGATTTGTGGGCGTCCCAGTGTTTCGTGGTGAAACCACCCGTACCTTCGTCGCGAAAGGAGACGGCCTCCCCGCAACTCTCACATGTGACCACGCCCGAGTCGAATTCCGAAGATGAAGCGCCCTGCGCTACTTTGGCATCCGCCGTATCAGCGATATCGCCGTCAGCTTTGCGCTTCAGGGGGACCCTAGAAATGATGACAGGCTCAGTGGTGCTGCACCCGCGGCTCACAGCAAGGTCCCTACGTCGAGACCGGGGTGCCAGGTGCAGACACGCTGGTCGATACACTGCATGAACAGTCAGCTCGAGACTATCGGAGGTTGAACATCAGGGAGCGCTCACCTTGAGTGCGTCATGGGCAATCTCCGAATGATAGATAAATAGGTGTTGTCTGTCAGTTGAGCGCGATAGCAGACAGGGGGGAAGGAAGGTGGGTTTCTGGAACGAAAGAGCGATGGGGGGAAGAAAAGTGCACTGAAACGCGGTGAAAGGGGTACGAGAATAAAAGGGAATGAGGAAAAGGGAATGAGCTGAGCGGAAGGAAGAGAATTGAACGGTCGACGTCGTCGGGACTTTCAACTCCGATCTTGACAAATTCCGGACTCGATTTCTGTGACATGTCTTGAATCTCCCACAAAACATCCCCACTGCATCATATTTCCTTTCTTCCATACACTTGTTCCCGGGCGGTATCAATCGTCCATCACAATCGTGATCATTGCCATCTCTACCGCCTTCTGCGAACCGCGGTTCGTGTCAGACTTACCTTTTCGAGCCCTCGGAATGCCTTGTTCGAAGAGCTTGCGCATGCAAAGACAATGAACATGACTTACACACGTCAAGCTTCGAATTTTGTCAGCCCTGCGGGCGTTCGTATGTCGCTGATTCACCTCCGAGCAAGTTTCTTGCCAACTCAACACTTCTCCTCGGCAAGATAAGATTAGATTCTGTCAAACCGGTCCTCGAGGCTCGCACTGTCAGATCTCGACAGCGTCACGTACGATGGCCACCCAACGCTCCCCCTGTCGTTCTGTCCACGTCCTCTCCGCCAAGAAACAGCCAAGAAACAGCCCGCTCAGAACCACGCCTCAATTTCTCGCTGCCACGCGCAGCCAGCACACAGCACCCTATCTTCGCAGTGTGATTGCCGTCCGCAGATCACTGATGACAGCGGCGTCGACCCGCTGTCGTCCAAACACTTCACGAGTGCGTGCTCTCCTCTGTCTTCGAAGCCAAGAAGATTGACATCCCTCGCTACGTATGTTTCAAGCCGATCCTCACGCACTCTGTCTTTATCGGAGAATCATCCCAGCTATCGCCGCGGTCGTTTCAAGTGACCAGAACTCGCAAGCACCCTCAGCTTTCTGCGCTGCAGGCTACCCTGAAGGGGTCGAGATCGTCTATCATCCTCGTGGCGTCGACAGAGATTTGGGCAGCGCAAGGACCTGTTGAGCAGTGCGTTTGGCTTCCTTTCCAACTCTGTTGCGTCTTCCCTGCACACCCTGATCAACGCCTTACTATAGCCCCACATTTCCGGAAGGTCAATCTCCTGTGTCGAATCCACGTCGATGATGACTTTTTACAGAACCCCTGCTTCATTTCACGGATCCTGCAAGGGCGGAAACGCAACTGTGCCCGATGACGTGGCGAACACGACCCTGATGGCTTCCCTCTCCCGAAGTGTCGAGGCGGACGCGTAGTATTCGCGTAGTCTCCCTTGGTCCCGAAGACAGAGTAAACAATCTTCAACCTTCACGGTCTCATCAGGATCATACAAGGGTTGTGGAGTGTTCCCGCGTCTCATATTTCGAGTTCCTGCAACAACGGACATACCGACGCGCGGTCAGCTATGTTTTCCACGCGTGAAGATCGTCGGACAGAATATGCTGGAATGTCGGCTCACGCACCGCCCACCCTTCAGTCTACTCACACGGGCAGACACTGATTCGTAAAAGGTCTCACGCCGGGTATGTCTTGTCGCAGTCCCAGGACACTCTATCACTCGACTGCTTCTTTCTTTACAGAGACGACTGCTTGACCTCACTTCTTGGAATCACCGCGATGTTCCGCAAATTCCGCATTCTCGCACTCTAGATGTCGCATGTTCGTCTGACGCTTCGATATATGATACATCGGGGACCACTCCGCCGGCTCTCGCCTGTCACACCTGAAGTATTTCTCATCGTCACGGCAGTATCTGGTGTAGTGTCCCGTGACATAGCTGATGTTAGCGTTGTGTTCCCCAGCGTTCCCGAGACTTGCTGCTGGCCGCTCCTGAGTCCTCCTCTTCATCCGATCGCCAGACATCGGCATCTTGCGTTCTGAGCAATCACCGTCGTCTCGTGTTTCAAACGATTGCCAGGTTGCTATCCTGTTGACGCGGACTGTCTGTATGAACCGGGTCGATCTTCTTATCAGCATAACGACCACCGCAACGCCTCTGGCCGTTCCAGCCATTGGGGTTAGTTTTAGTATGTCACACTGCGGGCTCACGGTCTCCCCCGATGACGTCTGCATGATTGAACACACATGCGCGACCGAGCCTGGTCTTGATCTAAGTCCGTATGTTTTCTGTGCCGGTTACTGTTCCACCAGGCGTGACACTTGCAGCAGTTCGAGCCCCCTTGGAAACCGGGTCTATTCTGGTCCATCCCCCGCTTGAACGGGACACTTTTAGCAGCTTATCCGGGCGCTTTTGCGGCGCCTCCACATGAACAAGCAGTCAAGGAGCTCCGGTAGTTCGTCCTTCGGCGTCCTCGGAGATAGTTGATCCGCAAAGTCCGCTGTGTGTAGCGACCGGATCGATCCCGCAGGCAGAAGCAGGGGTTGAGTGCATGGTATGGAAATGACTAGGCGAAGTGCGGAGGACCAATCCACAACCACTCTCCTGACGATAAATCACCAATGCAGCATGATCGTGGCGCTGTCGAGGGCGCGTTAGGCCTTGGTGTTTGGTTCAACGAACTTGGTTTTGCAGACACATATGTAGGCGACGCTGATATTCTCTAGTCTGTATCTCAATCTTTCCTACCAGCCCGTCTCACCCTGTATTTCACTCTGATTATCCAACGCGATATGCACTGGATACAATATATCTAGTATCATCTTCTTGTGAGAGTGTGATGAGCAGAAGTGAGCAGTATCTAATCTGCTTGGGATATATGTGTGCGTTATACTAGTTTTTGCCGTTCCCTCGCAATAAGGACGCCAGTTGGGGTGCCAATTATAACTTACTTTGTTTTTTAGGATCGGAATCAGCCGTGTCGGAGCTGAAAAGAGGCAACGAAAGAACGCTCCTGAGTCCTGAACGTCTGGAGACTTTGAACCGGCGACGAGAGGGTCGGCGTCACGGCGTGACTGATGGCTCTCTTGTGTCCGCAAGCTGTGACACGACGCGTCTCTCAGTGCAGCGCGCCACCCCTGGCTCACAGGTTGATCGTAGGGGACAGCTCCGATATATTGTCCATACAACTCAGAGTGCAAGACATGCTCGATAATGGATATCCATGCATGATACAATATGTACTACGTGGGCCATGGGAGGGATACTGGGAACTCACGGAGGCGCAGTTTAACCGTCGCCGTCGGCGCCAGCAGCGCGGCGGGAGGGCGTGCATCGTCATCGTCGCGGCGAGCGCGGACATGTGGAGGGGATTCTGTCGTGCGTGTATGCACTCGGCGGAGGAGAGGGGGAGAAGTGGCTGAGCGTGTCAGTGGCGAGGACAGGCGCGAGGAGGAAGTTAGATACCGTGCAGCCTGGAAGCCCGCGCTGGCTTGATGGACACGTATAGTGATGCAATGATGGTACTTTGCGGATGCGGTCGACCATATGGGGGAAGTCGCCAACTGGTCTAGAGAGAAACAGACACAACCGATTTGGTGTATACTCCGTGCAGGCTTGAGATCCTCGGACCGTCGAAGACGCACTACCTATCCGGAAAAGCCAGGGGTCCACGCATGCGAGAAGATGTCGTTCGTAAGAGCCAGGGGGAAAGAGGCTGTGGCAACTACTGGCAACGATCGCAAGAGTCCATCAATGGAAAAGAGCTGAGGGCCTGCTGACTGACTGACTAGCTTGTTTGTGGCTTGACCGGCTTGGCCGCGGAAGCGGGGTGCAACTCAGAGAAATGCAGCGCGGGTGCGATCAGGGTGCGACGCGTGTCGGGAAGTGCAAGTGTGAGGGACAAGAGGGGACACGTGAGGGAGCGTACGTTCTATCATTGGCCCGAGCGGCTGTTCAGTGCACGCCTTCTGGCCGCAAAACGACCGATAATTACTGGCCCTTAAGCTCAAGAGTGGCATCACCTCCACCGTTCGCGATTTTGCATGGTCTCACAGCCCAGGCCAGTTGGACCTGGAAGAGAGAGAGAACTAAAGGTAAGCGAAATGCGTGCGCGAATCGAGAACTTCTCAGTCGCGCCGCGGCGCGACGTCGGTACCTGCGCGGTTGCGCGCATCTTTCGCGACTTCGGGCAACTCGCGCAAGGGGATGTTGTTCAAGAGGTAAGTCCTGCGGAGGAAACTACGAAAGTCGGAGACTGGTGGACTACTATGGATAGGTGTCAGAATAGCTTGTCATCCCCACAAAGCTGGAACACGATGCGTCGAGGACAATATGGATTGAGCTAATCGTTGAGGAGGGTACGACCGCGGGGTGTGGCGCCTGCACTGATATGTGATATTGGAAACGTGCAGCACTGGCGGAGGTTTCCGAGGTGTCAAACACGCGTTAGCATGGGCACAGCTTCGAACAATGACACAACACCTCGTAACTTAAGGCGTACATCTCGATGAAGAGGAGTCTGGTTGGTGGTGTGTCGACCGTATTGTGGCGGAAGACCCTCGCGGAGATACGAACGACACAAATACCTCGGAATGCGCACTTACTGCTGTTCCGCCTCCACTCACCCTCTCCTTCCTGCTACGCCGCCATAGACCCATCGACCAACGCTCTCAGATCGTTCAGCGACATCGCAAGAAAGGACGAATACTCGAAGAGATCAAGCATGCGAGTATCTAGCCCAAACAGCGTGTGGCACAGGTTATCCAGGAGAACTGGCATCGGCAGGACCGGGTCTGAGCACGGGGCTGATGGGAGAGTGCGCCAAGAGGCCACAGGGGTGGCTGAGCACGCTGCGGGATTGGACAGTCGGAAGTGAGGAGGTGTATCAGGTTGATGAGGGCGACTGCATTGGGACAGAGTGTCGAGAGGTCAACGATGTCAAAACGGAGTTGAAGCGTGAACCTCATCCGACGGGCGTATGCAGCGAAGAGGCAGATGATGCGTTGAGGGCTGCTGAGGAGGGAGTGCTCATAGAGGACACCGGCCTGTGGCGTGACGCCATAGAAACGTAGTCAATGGCATTAGACTGGATCCGAAACCGTACATGTGGCTATCTCGGACACAGTCGCGTTGTAAGCGTGGCGGTAGTGGCGACCTTGTACAGAATACTGTCCTTTATGTCCGACCTTATTGTCATAGTGCGACGGCGTCAGCGGAACTACTATATAAATGAAGGAGTGGACCGCTCACAGTCCGTATTTCCATCAACCTGTCCTAAAATGCCCTCTGCGTCAGGCGACCAATCGCGCATCAGCCAACCGGCCGCCACTAACAAGACAGGAGGGGACAACGCCGTGCGAGCGAAACACGAAGTGCAAGTGAAGCAGGCTGCGCGGGTGAGGTCGAAGGCGTACGATCGCACGGCGGCGAAGAGAGCAGCGCAAAAGCAGACAGAGAAAAGGCCGATGAGTGGTTGGGGCGACAATTGGAAGCGAGAAGAAGAGAGGCGAGCACATGCAAAGGCGCTGGGAAGAGGTCCCACTGGAGTGTCGCATGGTCCGGGAAAGGCTGACAAGAAGGTGCCGACATCGAACAGCGAGACGACGAAGGCGTCCGACCAGGTGCGGCGATGGTAGCCTATATTGACATTAACCTGACACCTAAACTGTCGCATCAGAAGGACGGACCCGGGGCGAAAGCACACACGCACAATCAATCTCCGAGGAGCGATGCTACGACTAGCGGGCAGGCCGGACGTCGGGGGCGGGGACAAGACACAACTCCTCAATCCCATGACTCACCACGCAGAAGACGAAACAGAGACAATTCTCCGTATTCTCCAGTAAATAAGTCGAAGATACGTCGTGTGGGTTAAGCGCTCTAGTTGTATGCTGGTTGATAGAACTTCGAGTATTATCAGGTTTAGGTGGGCGGTAACAGGGTGTGGCGGATTTCTAGAGCTGCTGATCGTGAGGAAAGAAAACGCATATCAAATCGCGTTCGTCTGTGTTACTCGAGTCTCTAGTTTGACGCTTGAGACGGACAGGCAAGAGCTTGAAAGTCAGTGCGAGTACGGACTGTGAAGATGCTGAAGGACGCACTGTGACCCTTCGACATCTCATTTCCGTAAAACCTCTTCGACCTGGGCCGTCACTTTATGGTACTTCAGCCACGTCGGAAGCCAATTGGAAGGTGTGGGAATGGATTAAGCGATTCCTGAGAGACGGTCGCTTGCGGCATCGAGTCGACCTAAACGTCAAGATTGTGTCGGTCGTATCCGAACACGACGCCAGCCGGTACCACATAAATGTTGAGTCCAGACGATGTTGGCCGATGTTGGTGGTGAAGAGGAAAGACCGTGGGAACGCCTGATGGCGGCCTCGCCTCGGAAACGGACATCTCGAAAACAGTGATATATAAATCGATCATGCTGAACTACACGCAGGCGGCCAGTCACGCATGTAGCAGAAGACAGGAGATTCTTTTTCCTGGGTGAACGAATAAGCAAACGACGCTGAAGTGGCGCATCGGCAAGTACGTATACTATCACTGAGAGGCTCCCGGTGGCGCAAGCGTGCGGTGCAATTCTGCTCCCGGGGCCCGTGGTTGGCATGCGACCGTGTTGTGGCGGCATGCAAGGGACATCGAGAGCGGTATAAATACTGCCGCAGAATCTCGTCTTCATTGGCAAGCAGCCGCTCCCTCTCGAATCCGACAGCCGCACACCATCCCGCACCCCAGCCAACATGGAGAGCGTGAACCAAGCAGGTGAGTACTGCTTCAACTCGCAGCTTCTTCAAGAGAGGCGACACTGATCAAGGTCTTTGGCGTTCTAGTGGCGTCCGAGTATGAGTCTGAAGACCAGGAGTATACGGTCCTCACGGGTACAGAGGAGAGTCTATTGGGTGCCGTGCTCCATATCACTCGAGAGCGTCGAGAGCGGCTGGCGGACCGGCGGCGATCTTCTGGGGGTGCGCTGTGCTGCCATGCCACTGAGAGTCCGGGGGCCGGTGGAAACAAGACTGAACAGTCTGCATTTAGCGCTTGGCTTGCGGACATGGCGACAGTGGACCAAGTCTATGCTCCTGATGACACGTGGCCGAAGAGGCGTCAGCCCATCGGAGGGAAATCGACAAGAATGACCAAAGGGCAGGATGGCGGACAGAGCCTCGATAACCGGAAGAGCGGTCCAGCGCCGTCGAAGCATGTGGCCTTCCGAAAGTTGACACCTGAGCAGTCGAGGCTCAAAACGCTCCTGAGGGAAATGCGGAGTGACATCGCAGACATCCAAGACGCTGGCGCGCGCATCGCAGAGGAGATCGCGCAGCAGCCCGTCGTAAAGATACGACTTGAACAGAACTGGGTCCTAGTGCACGACAGAGCCGGTTTGGTGCCTCCTTGGTGGCAGATTTTGGCGTTGTTCTTTGCGACGTTTGCAGCGACGGTATGGATGAGTATGGACAGAACATATGTATATTTACGTCGTACATAAAGTAGTACTCACGTCGGAAGCTTGAATTACTTGCCTCAGTCAAATACCAGTTGACAGTGATTCGAAGGATGTCCTGCGGAGACGTGATACTTATTCGCGAAATGATTGCGTTGACCTAAAACATTGGGATGAATTGTCTTAGCGTCAGAGAATACCGTACATTGATGGCCAAATTGTAATGATGGAAGTAACAATTGCTGTTGGTTGGAAAAGTCGACGAGCGAAGCGGCTGGAGCCAGGCCGCGTGGCGGTCGGGATCAGATCAGATAAGAATCCGCTACCTGGTAACGATGTTCTCGACAGCGATACGTGAGAGCCTTGAACTCGCGCCATCACTTCAGATGACAGGTTATCATCAGTCTAGCGAGGCGAGGAGAAATGATGATGCCGACCGTCCTTTTATTATACGCAGCAGTGACCCCGCGATCGATTGACGTCGGTGTATCGCATGGGATGCACCTTGGATCTAGTGCTGCTGCAGCATCTCGCCCGACCCATCCTGTCTCATAATATCACCTTCCGTCTGGATTCTCTAAAAATCCAAAAACTCGGAGGTCGACGAGGGAGAAGGTCTGCACTAACTGGATATGGACGCCTGGGCGATTAGACTGCGGAGGTGTCGGACCTTCCCTGGAAAGCTCTCTGGGTGCACCTCTCCTTGGGAAAGTTCTATGACGGAACGAGGTGTTTCGTCTGGAAAGCAGAGCAGAAGAGGCTGGCAAGTTGTGGTCGCGGCTAAGTGAGCGGCCGAAAGATAAGATAAGATCTTGTTCCGAAAACGTGTTGTCGCGTCCGCCACTTCCGAACTCTCCCACTGGCAAACATCATGAGCGTTGCTTCAGCGTGTTCATACTTCGTCTCTACCTCTATCTCCTCTCAGTGCATCATATAATGGCCCCTCAATTTGAGACTGTCAAGGTAACCAATCTCGTGTACTCAGGCTCGCACCAAGCTCATGAACGAAGTAGTCTTTCGCCGATGTTCCAATCACAGACGCAGGCGTTGACACAGTGGCTTTTCTAGAGGCATCGGATGGCCTTATGAACCTCTTTGGTGCGCACAGACATGCTCCTGACTTGCATTAACAGCCGCTGATTCCTTACAGATCTACTGGGCGGCGGTGTCTTCGGCTTTGTGCAGACGGATTTACGCAACAACATAGCCGTGCGTACTCGCTTTCTCTGCCGCTCTGCCCAGCCCAGTTGACTCGTTCCAGGGCGTGCGCGAGCGGCACGCCGCCCACGCCTCCGAATCCGCAACCCTGGAGAGCCTCGTGGTGACAGAGGCCGGCGAGCCCACCAAGCTCAAGCACGGCACGGCATGCCTCACCCGTCTCACGCGGTGCGCCCCATTTCGCCACGACTCCCCTTCCGACCGCTCATGACTATGAACAGAGGCCTTGCGTTTACCTGCCGCGCGCTGCAAGAGATGCAAGCCGACCGCTCCGCAGAGCTGCATGTCTGCTTCCGGCGGTCCTACGACGTCGTCCTGCGCCACCACCACTCCTTCGTCATCCGCTCCGTCGTCACCGTGCGTGACGTCTATGCCTCTGCGCTATTGTTACTGGACGTCTATGTTTGTGTAGCTGGCAATTCGCGCGGTCCCTCATCGGAACGACTTCTACGTGCGCATCGCGGAGGGAGGGTCCGTTCAGAAGCTGGACGAGGAGATGACAAAGTGGCTCGCCGCGCTCGATGCCATCGTCGCCCGCATTTCCGCGTTTCTACTCGACGGGAAGTACGGGCGCGTATAGGTGTGCACAATTTACACACGCCTTTACCGTCTCTGAAGCCTTCTCAGGTATTTATCTTATAGATCCAGATTCGTTTTGTCATTGCTTTCCCTCTCTGAATATTGCACTGAGCTGTAAACTTTGCCGTGTATGGAACGGCAACGGGAATCCGCGTGAAGAGTTTGAAGCTCTGCGATGCAGAGTGCCCTCGTCGCCCGCACTTCTGCGTTTCTATTGAATAGCAAGTACTGGCGCCTGTAGGCGTGCATGGCTTGTCATCCCCTTCGTTCAACGTACACACCCGACTCGTCTTCAAACCTGGTGCATACAGAAGGTCCCGCTCACCCATTATCGCCAGCCCTTGGCCAGCCCATCGTAATTCGCCGCATAGAACCACCAGATTGACGCATCCCGCGGCGTCATCGCGATTGCGATCACATCTTGATTTTGACAGAGCCGCATAGGTACTAAAGCTTTTGACTCTTACAGGCGAGTTACACACTCGACGAGAGTACTGTTCGCAATGGACAGATCCCAAGACCCATTTCTCTCAGCTTGCACTGCTGCTGTATGCGCGGCGATGGACTCTGATCTCACGGCGACTGAAAGCAAGCCGAGAGCAGCTCCGAGCTCGATCGTGGCCCTTCGAGCGTGTGCTGGGATTCTGGGCACGGTCAGATGACATTCTGCAACAAGCTCTGTCCGAACTTTATCTGCCTTCTTTGCCCACTTACGCGATTTACGTCCAAGAGAGCAGTCGATATCAGTCGATATCCGAAGGTGTCCGACAGCTTGAGAGTTGAGACCAACCACGCGGGCGCACACACCAGATCTCAACAAAGCGAATCTCTAGATCTGAGCCCCAGATCCAGAGTTCTCTACCTCCGCCAACCGACGGACTATCACCTTGCTCAGACTCCTCCGCGCGCTGTAACGGTCTGTGCTGTTCGCAGGTAGCTATATATTCTCGCTACATAGTGGCTCTGCGCACATTCTCAGCCTACCCCGTTTCGCAGGCTTTACTCTACGGGCCTTTTAAATCTGGGCACATCCGGGGTCGCCAGCAGCACAGGTGCTCCTAGGCACGGCGGAGTCCAAGCACATTCTCCTGATCCAGCTGTCAGGCGTGACCAGGGTCGTCGCCGCCGTCGTCATGAGACGAGACGGCGCAGGGCCTTGCAGGGTGCCAGGATATTACATGCCGCACCTCCTCCATCTCTCTCTGCGCTCTCCCCCTCGCGCAGCATGGGGCAAATACCCATCGACGTCGCGACGCTCGTTTCGCTCCTGTGCGCAGGGGTCCTCTACGGTCAGCAGCCCACCGCTCTAGTGTGCAGTTCTCTCCACTCATGACTCGCGCGACTCGCGGTGCGCAGGGATCCACCTGGTGACGTTCGGGAACGTCGCGCGCGTCCTGCTCGTCCAGCGCAACGCGGCGCGCAGGCGGCCGCGGGTATACCTCGTTGTCGCGACGCTGCTGCTGCTGTTCATCGGCTCGGCGCATATCGTCATCCTCATGCGCCGCGTCCTGGAGGCGTTTGTGTGGTACACGGGCCCTGGCGGCGCCACTACCGCGCTGTACCAGATCTCGAACAAGCTGCTCAACACAATGAGTATCCTGTATGATACGCAGACGGCCATCGGGGACATCATCCTGGTGTGTCTTCGTTTCGCACTCAGATGTCGGACAGGACTGATCGTTTTGCCTGTAGGTGTACAGATGTTATGTATTGTATCGGAGAGACTGGAGGGTCGTGGTTCTGCCCGTCGCGCTATGGGTGAACTTCCTGGGTGGGTGATTCATGCGCGGATGCTTCGCAGTGAATATCCTCACCCCGCGGCCGCAGTCTTCGCCGTCCTGAATGTCCACAAAGCCCTGAACCTCCGTGAACAGGCGCTGCTGAGCACGGGCAGCCTCGAGACGTGGGCAACGGCGGGCCTCAGCATGACGCTCGCGCTGAACGTCGTCACCACCGGTGCGCGGACCCCGCTGATCCCGCGTGTGCTGCGGGCGGCTGACGCGCGATGCACAGGGCTGATGGTGTTCAAGATATGGTCGATCCAGCGCCAGTCGACGCGCATCTTCGGCCCTAGCGGCAGGCTGAGCGGGCGACGCTCGCTGGACGACGTCATCATCATCCTCGTCGAGTCCGGCGCGATCTACACGTTCGCGGTCGTGCTCTTCGTCGCGCTGAACACGTCCCAGAACAACGCGGAGTTCCCCTTCGCTGCAGGCGTGCGTGCTTTATATCCTCCCTACGCGATCCACACTGACTCGCGCCCACAGATTCCCCAGATCATCGTGCGTCTGGTCTTCCCCCTGCTGACGAGTCTTTGACGCGCACACAGGGCATCACGTTCAACCTGATCATCATCCGCATCGACCAGGGCGCGACGGTGGAGATGGCGACGACGCCGACGATCCCCGTGGCGCACCAGACGTCCGCCGTGCCTGCGCGGTACATCCGCCGGTCCCAGCTCACGGACGGCCGCTACGGCGGGCTCGCGGGCAGTGGCGCGCCGACGCGGGAAGACTCTGACCGCGCAGAGCACTCAAAACCTACCGTGGAGTATGAGATGGCGCTCTCTCCGTCGGGGGAGCACAAGGTTCCATACGAGGAAGATTAGGAGTACAACGTGCTCGAGAGACGGTGTATAGCCATGCCGAGCGTGTATTTCCGTTCGTGTAGGATGTCCCGCAGGTGGTCTGTGTACGTTATAAAAGGTGCCGAACGTTGACGGTATAGTCAAGATGGATTTGGGGCTTGCTCAGGCCATCGGGGTGCAGAGCTCTTCACTGTCTCGCCACCGCGCGGTCTGCGCCGGCAGGCACTGGCCTTGAAGCTTGACGATCGAGTCAGAGATGGACCTCGTAAAGTAAAGGATCACGGACAGGACGCGCATGCGCCCGATTGGAGGAAAGAGGCAAGGATAACATTCACCAATAAGTGCGGAAGTAGAGCTGATGCGACCAGGTGTAAGGAAGCGCGAAGGGACGATGTCCAGGGCTACAGAACGGCGCGCCTCATTTGCGATGCCGAATGGCGCGCTCCGGATCAGTGCCCCTACTCAACGCCGTTCCGACGCTGATCCTGCATACGATGTCAGCATTACTGTCCTGGAAGTAGCAAGTCGCACAACGCACCTTGTCATCGCACAGGCACCGGGACATGCTCCTTCTGCTCGGTCCCCCCCTCCTCCTCGACACGACTGGCGGATGCCTCCTCCTGCTCACGCCTCTGGCGCTCGCGCAACTCGCGGCGCCTCCGCATCCACGCCATCCCGCCCCCGTCCTCGTCCTCGTCTTCGCGCCGGACCGGACGGACGGTCCGGTTACCGCCGCCCAACCCGCGCTCCTCGTCCGCGAGCTGCCGCGTGTCATACACGCGCCCATTGAGCGTCCGAGTCCGCTGCGACTCGGATTTCACATGGGAGAAAGACCGCGCGCGCCTGGGCCTCTCCTCGCTACCATCGGCGAAGTGCACGCGTTTCGGAGGCGGGCTTGGGGAGGGCGGCCGGTCGGTGTCGGCCGAGAGGGCGGGGGGCGCGGTGTGTTCGGGCGGAGGAGCGTGCAGGATGATGCGTTTGGGCCGCATCGCAAAGGGCCGGTGCGCGCTGGACCGGGCGGTGAACACCTGCGGCGGCTCGATGTCTGTGGAGTCCTCGACGCGCAAGATGCATCGCATTGCTGGAAAGTAGTGAGCCTGTGTGCTTGGGATTGGCGCCCGATCGACGCACCGGCCCCAAGGCCTCGAATAACGGCCCTGCGAGCGAGCGACGTCCCGAACGTACAGGCGCGCACGGCGCCGCTCGCGTAGTCCGTGTCGAATAGCCATCCCAGACTTGACAGATCTTCCGTTTCATAGCACCCGAGCCAGTAAAGTCTGCTCCGCTCAAGCCTTTGCGTGAAGTACACAGAGCAGATAGACTCACAGAACTGCGCAGACGACGCCCATGACCAGGTCGAGGGTTGTGGGGATGACGCTCTGGCCATGGTAAGATGCCACTGCCTTCGGTACACCGAATGCAAGGATCACGATATGTTCAGTAGACGGTATCCCGTCAACTTGACCAGCAAGGGAGGGCGGCGGTGGTGGCGCCTGTCTGCGTGCACATGCTCCCGGTTCCCATTCTGGCCCTCAAGATCGTCGTCCGTTCGTACAGTGATGTCTACAGGACGGAGCAACGGGATATCGCTGTCGTCCATGGACCATTAGCCGCACTAGAATGTTGTGAAGCAGCTGGACGGAGAGTGAGAAAAAGACCACGAGGCCAAAGAGACACGATACGCCCGAGTACGGCCATACTGTCAGAAGAGTGTTGGAAGAATGCGGTGCTTCCCTGGGAGTGTATACCGTGGTAAGTTACTGGATAATTATGCGACGCGTGGCGCACGACTTGAGGCGTCTAATACTGTGCTTTAGCCTTTCGGGGTCCCGTCGTTGAGCAGACCGGTCGAAACGCAAATCGTATTCACGGGTTGGACACTATACCCATAACAAAACAAGTCCGTGTCATTGAAACAAATATCTAGTTTACAGAAGGTATAAATATCGAACCAGTGAAGGGTACGACAGAAAGCTGAGAGGGCGTAGGCGTTCGAGTTCGTGAGATGGTCGTTGTCCGGCGGCGCCCTCGAGTGGTTATGGGAAGCTAGCATAGACGAGGTCTATCATGGCTTTCCAGCCAGACCTCAGGGCACCCTTAATTGGAAAATTGCGAGCGACGACCTGCTCGTACATCTCCCGCGGCGGGAGCGTCCGCCGGGCCGCATCATTGCCGCCAGTCAGCATCGGGGGCGAGCGGTCGACTACGAGCTTCATGCCCCCCGCAGACCGCGTGAACGTCTCCACGCTCTCGTGGATCACGGTGCCGTCGTGGTCAGGGGATAATGTAACTGGCTCATTTGCGATGAGGATGGGCGTGTGTACACGCACCACATCGAGCCTGGCGGTCCGCGCCACGATGATGGCGTTCAAATCCGCAACTTGATCGTTGAGGTCGCACAGCTCCATTTCCTCGAACCTGACACGTAACTGGAGATCGGTAACCTGCTTCTCTAGCCCGACGACCTGGTTCCCCACCTGAGAGACCTTGTTTTCCAGCCGAGAGACCCTGTTGTCCAAGAGAGGGATCCGCTCGAGCTCGTCCTTTAGCTCGGAGATCATGACCTTCTGCTTGGTGGACTCCTCCCTCTGCTCAGTGAGCTCATCTCCCTGCTTGGTTAGCTCGTTGGTCTGTTGAGTGAGCTCTTCGCTCTGCTTGGTGAGCTCCTCGCTCTGCTTGGTGAGCTCCTCCTTCTGCTTGGTGAGCTCCTCGCTTTGCTTGGTGAGCTCCTCCCACTGCTTTGTCGAACTCTCCTCTAGCTGAGCGATGCGAGTCTCAAATTCGAGCACCGTCGTCCTGAACAGCTGTCCGAAAATGTCCTCCTTCTCCTCGTCTGCGCAGCCGGCATCGGCTTGAAGTCTGACGTGCTCGCTCTCGCAGTTGAACCGTCGCACGGATTCGGTCAACCGTTTCGACGGTATTTCTGTTTCTCGGCGTAAGCATGGTTTCAAGACATCGGAATGATACTCAACGAGTAGTCGTCATGAAGAACGAGAGGTTTGGCGTCTTGACGTCGATGCGGCGGGGATAAAATGAGATGATGTCGAAGGTATGTCCTTTGTCTCTGGTGCTGTCGTTATGCGTGAAAGCAGAGATGACGAACAAGTCGGGGCTTTGTTCTAAATCGATTTTCGGGACGAATCCGTTTGAAGGATCCAAGGGGAAATGGTAGGAAGAGAGTGCTTGGCCGATCTGTTCGATTTATATGGACGGAGTTTAAATACTGAGAGTCTGACTCGAACGCGGAGACCCAGAGCTGTGGGCTGTGGCGGCACGAATCTCCCGCGTTCTGGAGAAACACTCTTCCCGACGACGGAAGAGGACACGCTGGCGATATGTGACGAGCACCAGAAGGGGCACAGATCAGGGAAGCAGCGACGGCGCCCGGCGCTGAAGGGCAGGATGTCGGCACCGGTGAGTGCGAGGGTCAGGAGAAGGATGCCGCGACTCCAAGAGTGTCGAGTGAGGGCAGAAGCATGATGCGCACTGACACTGGTGCCGAACGGACAGCGGTATGGGGACTTACTCAGAAGACACCTGATGTCAGACTGCAGGACACCGCCGCGTGGCGCACGAGCCAAGCGCGGCACGCCACAGCACGCCCCGCAGGCGTGGCTTGGGCAGGGAAGAGGACCACGCTCGAGCGAATCTATCCGATGTGGAGGAAGGGGCGGATTTGCGCCATAAATACTAGCAGAACAATCGGCGAGAATGTCCTCCAGAGCCAGAGCACGTCAAAAGGTACAACGAGCTTTTGTTGTGTGCGTGACGCCCGATCGGCACGCTCGAAGCTTGATGTCTGCGACCTAGTCCGATCGCTCCCTCGTTCGTCGCGAGGCAGTCTTCGTCGATGCGGGGATGTGAAGAGGCCCCGAGGTGCTGCGCGCCGAGTGGAGAGGATGACAGCGTCGCGAGCGGATGGCGCGGGTGGGCGGAGTGCATGAAAGTGCATGTCCGCGACGCGGACCATGAGATGCCATGCTCGACGTCACTAGAATAGGTGGCTATAAACACGGTGTTTAGGCGCTAGCGCTAGCATGAGGATGGCGCCTAGGGGTCAGGGTGTAATAAAGGAGCTTGCTGGGAAATCAGAGAAAGCCGACGGTGAGACATTTGGCTCTGACAGAGGCAAGCTCTTCACGGCGTCCTCGTCTGTTACACGAAATTTAAAGCCGTCGAGTCGTCGAGGGCGTCTGCGCATGCGCATTAGTGCCCTCCTAGATCCATATCCTCCGACTCTCACTCAATCGTAAGCCTTTTCAGCACGCCCTCAATGCGACAGCGGATGAGAAACGCACCCAGAGCGGCATCTCCGGCTTGACGCGCATGTCATCCACGTCCAGTCAGTAGACCATCCTATCCGAGACAAGCGTTCTCGGACAAAGCTCAGCGCTCAGCGCTGTCGACCGTCGTTGACTACTAAGGTTGATCGTTGTTTCATCAACCTCGTTCAGTCTGCTTGAAGTTGTAGGAGACTACATCGTCGACTCGGGCTGGACGCAAGAGTTAGGCGACAAACCCTAACCTGACCACCTGCACGTGAGTCCACACCAACTGGATGAAGACGGGTTGCTTCACGGTGCTCCGGCGAGTCGCGATGGAAACTAGGGCTTGTGCGTCTGCTCTTGAGTATGAGGTGCGCCACATTGGATTCAAAAATTGGAAGCCGCATCCCATAACAAAATAAGCTTACATCCTCGAAGTGTGCATCTAGTCTACAGATGGTATAAATATCGATATAGTGAGGGTATACAGAGGCAGCGTAGAGCTCGTGAGATGGTCATATTACAGCACCGTCCTCGAACGGTCATGAAGCAGGAGCGTAGATGAGACTGATCATGGCGTTCCAGCCCCGTCTCCAGGAGCTTTTTGGCAAAGAGTTGCGCTCCACGACCTGCTCGTACATCTCCCGCGGTGGAAGAGTCGGCGGATGCGCCGCCTTGTTGCCCTCGATCCGCATCGACGGTGACTTGTCCACGACAAACTTCATCCCGTCCGCGGACTGCGCGAAGGCCTTCACGCTCTCGGGAATCACAACGCCGTTGCGATCTGTGAGCAGGTGTTTTGCGGTCGCGAGTCGTTCCTTGACCGATGCTTGCGCCGGCAGTGCACTGCGCCACGCTGTCGAGCAGTCGGGGGCGGTGGGCTGCAGACAGGCAGCACGTGCAAGCCGGTCTTGCGTGAGGGTTAACATGTGGCGGAGGCGGATCTTGTCGAGCGTTGCGATGTCCGCTCCAGCCTGTGAGGGTGTGAATCACTACTTAGTCGCGAGACGATGAGGGTTGTGCACACACCACGTCGAGTTCGGCAGCCATCGCCACAATGGTGGCATTTAAGTCCGCCACTTGGTCGGCAAGGTCTGTCGACCTCGCCTCTTCCTGGCTGAGGCGCGTAAGGAGATCGTCGACCTGCTTCTGTAGCCTCGTGATCTCTTTCTCCCGCCTCGTGACCTTGTCTTGCAAGTCAGTCACCTCACCCCGCAAGTCGGTCATCTCGCCCCGCATCGCAGACATCTCAGCCAGTAGCTGAGCGAAACGCGCGTTGCTCTCTTTCTGCATTGACAGCAGCTGTTGGGAGGTCTTGTCCTTCTCATTCCCTGCGTGATCAACCTCGGCCTGGAGCTTGAAGACTTCGTTCTCGTGGTCGATCCGCCGCACGGGGTCGGTCAGCCATTTGGAAGGTATTTCTAAGCCCCAGCGTCAGTGCGAGTGATGTTTTCCAGTTACACAGAATACTCAACGAGCAGCCGTCAGCGGGAAGGAAAATTTTGGCATCTCGACGTCGATATAATCCAGTGTGTACGAGGCTAGTTCTTCCGGTTTGATGATGGCCTCTGCCGCCGGGATGAAATGAGACGGTGTCAGAGCTGTGTGCTTGTCCCCGGTGTTGTCGTTACGTGTGAAAGCGGCGATTACAAACAGGTTGGGGCTTTGTTCTGGGGCGATTTCTGGGACTATGATCTCGTTTGTCGGAGCTGAGGGCGAATAGTAGTCAGAAAGCGCTTGGCCCATCTGTTCGATTTATATAGACGGAGTTTGAAATTTGAGAATCCGACAAACAGGAAGAAACGAGTGTGAAAAAGAGAGCCTGACGGCAAAGCGTATGAGTCCTCGATCCAGCGAGGTTAACAGGATGGACGTGAACGGTCTTAGTGGAAGGATTATAGAGAAGGAGAGAAATATGAAAGCTTAAGAGCTGCGTGAGGGGGCACGTGATGATACCGAGTTCCTGGCAATCGCTTGAAGTTGACGACTCAATGGCGACTGACTTGCTCAATTATGAGCATTTTGTATTGTACGCGT
>MU277248.1:100864-127455 GCA_022160305.1 Artomyces pyxidatus | reverse complement strand
CCATGAATGTTGCCGCATACAGGGAAGTCATGCGTCAGTATCAATTCTCATCAGAGCAAAAGAAAGGATGGGAGGCAATCATGGATGCATTTGCGTCGGAATGAAGCTAATTGAGGTGTATTGATTTCTTCATTCGTTGTTCTTGAGTTGTGCCGAAAAATAATTCGTATGGAACCTGGTAAAGAAAAACCTCAGTTGCGTAATAAGAGCTCCTCGCTGTAAACTCAC
The DNA here is from genome assembly GCA_022160305.1 of Artomyces pyxidatus. Lineage (NCBI taxonomy): Eukaryota > Fungi > Basidiomycota > Agaricomycetes > Russulales > Auriscalpiaceae > Artomyces > Artomyces pyxidatus. The sequence goes on along the minus strand of MU277248.1, from coordinate 127,227 downwards.
CTCGACATCCATCACTTTCGTCCCTACGACAGAGATCGTTTGAAGAGCGCGGCGTCTTGACAAGCACACAAATTAACTAGGTCGAGCGCGTCAGTGACCGTGAGGCTGACCAGTGGCATACTGCCGTAGCGTGGCGGCCAGCTGGCCATCGACCAGGACCAAGCCTCCGTAGCAGCCGCTGGCACGGCGTCGACCCTGACCAACGAACTGTCCATACAGGACCTTGCTCATCCTGTTCGATAAAGAAGGGAAGTGCGCCCTCAGAAAGACAAACCACGGACGAGACACACCTGGACAGTCCCATCTAGAGCGAGATCCGAGCGGGAAGTGCAGGCGCCAGGCTGCATGAGCGGGTAGCAACAAGTTCAAAGTCCAGAGCGCCGCATTATAGCCATCTCATCTCCCTCGAAAGGATATTAAGACGTTGACTCAGAGTCGACAATGTCGGATGAAGAGCTTGGGGTGAGTAAGAAAAAGAGAAAGAGAACTTGGAGTCGAAGGATTGAACTTCCGCTGCGGCGGCGCGGCCAAGCATCGGCATTTTCCGGATAACCACTCTTCTGCGCTCTGCCGACAAACACCTATACTCTCCAAGTCACACAATACGTGGACCATGTTTGCACGTCTACAAGGTCGGAGATGCACATGAGGGTCCGGAGACCATCGTCATTCAAGTTCCAGTACGCGGGAATTCGCTCGACGATCGCTAGTAGCCACATATTGGGAAATACGCGCAGTTTTTCCTCATAGCGACATCAAAGACATGGACATAGGATGGAAATTATGGTGCCTGCACAAAAAAGAAGGAGTTAGAGCAGGCGAAGTATGTATTCTTACCTCGACAAGCGGAAACTGCGACACGCAAATCTTCACCTGACAACGACGAACCAGGGGGGTGAAGAACAAAGAATATGGCACAGTTGTCCTTGTCAACATGAGCTGCGCCTCCAGTACGTAGCGTAAGTTAAGTGTCGTAAGCGTGCCCACCATCTGCGCCACCCACTTCGGTTCCCAACGTTGCAACTCCGCAGATTTCCACTGCTCGAGTCTGACTCCGTAGTTGAGGCAAGCCTTGCACCGGAGGTGCTCTTGACCGCACCAATCTCGCTAGAATGCTGAGTGAGAGCCTCCTTAGAGAAGCGCTTACCCTGGCTTACCGGGTGCCGTGCGGTGGTGCAGTGCAGAAGGCGTTTCAAGTTGGCGGGAGTGATATTGCATCTGGAATTTTCCCGAAACCTAGCCTGAAATTACCCCCGCTAAGCGCACATCCAATATGCACATACACGGGCACAAAACAAAGCCGAGAGGCAGTCTCTGATGGGTCGCTTGTTCATTTCGGGAACTGCTTTGTTCCAAATCTTAGAACACCTAGCGTAGAGCCCGAGGAAGCTCGTCATGCGCAAGCAGCATGTGCAGCGGACATTACCCGGGCACGTGTGGAGAGAACATCAGCACAAAAGACAGCGGTCTTCTCATGTAGTAAAGATGTGCAACAGCAAGTAGAGATGACCGGGGAGGGGGGGCCTGGGTTCCGGCGTCACGGTGCAACGAGGCAGCGACGATGGCAGCGGTTGCTCCAATGAGGTTGGTGACTCTCTTGATGGCGGAGAGATCCGTGTCTGATAGGCACGGCGTGCCTGCACATCCATGGTTCTTGAGTTGTGTGTGTAGGTGCCGGAAGGTCCATCCTGGGCGCGTCATGAGTCAGGGAGGCGATACGAGCGGCTTGTGATGATAGGGGAGAAGTCCTGCATTGAACCTGCGGTCGGACAGACCAAGAATCAAGGAAACGCCATACCGATTCAAGGGAATACAAAAGCCGCGAAGGCAAGCGTGCGACACGTCGTCGTGTTCCGAGTCGCGATTGTTGTTGACACAGATAACAACGATTGTCGTTCTAGGAAACAGGTGCATGGCTGCGCCTCTGTGCGGCGGTGCATTACGGAGGTGTAGAGGACTGCACTTACCTTGTCCGATGCTCGAGTCGCTTGTTCGTCGTCGTCCTATTGAGAATATAGTAAACTATTGAGAGAGCGCGCCCGTCAGCAACGACCAGGAACTGGGTTTCTTCGTGGATGCGTTTAAAACGTCCACCCTTCAAGGACGCGTTTCGCAGATCAGACGACTCGACGTACCTGTTCTCTCCTCTCTCGCTGGACGGGAGCCTTCTACATACCCGGGCCTAACGTCTTGTCCCTGCGTTCGCCACGCTGTAGACCGTTGACTGTCGGACTATCAACTTTGATTCCCCGCAAAGTGGCTGCTGATAAGGCCATGGCGTCTCCAAGTTCGTCGACTTTGACCACTCCTCCTCCATCCTCCTCTGCTGCTAAGGGGAAATTTCGTCAATCTACCCTCCTGCGCTGGATTTGGATTGATAAAAGCTCTGCACTTGACGACTCTCTTTTCCCACTGTCGCCTGGTCAGCTTGACGAACTAGGAACTATTCTCCACGACGCTGGTGTATCGAAACTAATCGAGTGGGGTCTAGTCGACATGGCGGTCCACTTCCCCTCCGAAATCGAGGGTCCCAGTTGAGCATTTCCACCTCTTTGACTTCGTTCATACTGACAAAGGTGCAGATCAGCGTGCAACGTCGCCGCCTACTGCAAAGGGCGATTCCATTGCGACCACCCCCGTGCTTACTCCTGCGCTCGTCCCACGACTTCTCTCATCTCCTGCCTCTCGATCTTCTGCGCCTGGTCGATATACGAATCGGCGAGTCCGTAACCATTCCCCGTGGACGACGAATGGAGTCCATCTTGCCACAAGTCCTGCGCAGCTCGTGCAGATTCTGGCGAAGCTGAATGAACGCCAGGACAGGCAGGCTGTCTTACTGAAAGAGGCCGAATCTCAGCGCAAGGCTGATCGGAGAGAGGCGCAGAGACAACGCGCCAAGTCGGAGCAGCTTCGCGTCCAGCTGGAGCGAGAGCGCGTCAAGTTGGAACAGGAGCGTGTCAGAGCGGAACAGGAACGTGTCCGGGCGGAGCAACAACGCGAGATCGCCCAGGCTAGGTTGGAGCAGCGGCTTACCAAGGCGGAGCAACAAAGCATGGCTGACAAGGCGCAGATGGAACGGCAGCGCTTAGTCGACCAGGCCAGGCTCGATGAGGAGATCCGACATCGCAAGACTGCTCTGGACAATGTGCAGAAAGAGTGTCAGGAGGACAAAGCGAAGTCGACGCATGATCGTCTCGCTAGCCAGGCCAAATACGACAACATGGAGAGGCAGCACAAGGCTGAGAAGGAGAAGGCGAAGGAGCAACGGGAGCACGACAAGGCGGAGGCGGACAGGCGATTCGAGGAGGTAGAGAAGAAACGGAAGAAGGCGGAGCAATTGCGTTTGAAGGACATTGTAAAGGCCAAGAGGCAGACACAGGCGTGGAAAGCTGCGGAGGACGGCCTGAAGATGCAGTTGAAGCGGGCGGAGGACACGATCGCCGACTTGAACCGCCAGCTCCTCGAGCTCAAGGGCGAAAGGGATCAGGATCGGCACGCGATCAACAATCTCCAGGTGCGGCTGGATCGAGCGAACGAGAGGTACGACGTCCTCGTCGACCACGTTAAAACATTGCAGGAGGACAACTCTGCGACCGTGGGTTGGCTGACTGGCGACGTAGGGGTGTGTCATTATTTCATCGCCTCTCGTAACGGATCTCTGACTTTATTTTTTGACAGGCTGCAGAGCTGGTCGATGCGATCCGGCTGCGCCACCTCTTGATCTACGCTCAGGAGAACCTCGCCATCGCGGCAGGTCTTACCACTGAGCGTTTCGAAGCGTCGATGGTTTGGCGGAAGGCAATGAAGGGAATCACTATCGACGCGCGAGTCAAGCATGCTCGCAGCCTTCTCCAGGGACATTATTTGTCGTCGCGCGTGAGGAGATTCATGTATTCAGCCGGGATGTCGTTGGTGGTAGAGGAGAAGCCGGAGCTTCGCACTCGCGGGAACCGGCAGGCGCATCCAGCGGTGGCTGGAAAGGCGTCTATATACGAAGACATCATCGAGAGGCATCTTTTCCACGAGGAAACGCCTGCCCTCAAAGCGTTGGTCGTTGCCTTCGCGGATACCTGATCTTCTCCTCGGCATTCATAGTTTCAAGACAATCACGTAGCTATCAACTAAATTATGTATTATTTATTGTGTATGTACCCCCTCGAACGGGGAGAAATCGCCAAGGTCACCGTTCTACGTTGAGCATACTGAAAGCCATAGCTTGAGCTCTGGCTAACTGGAGAACGATCAATTGTAAAATTTCACGAAGAGGGGAAGGTCGATTGCGACGATTGCGTTGCCACGACGAATATGTACATGAGCGAAAGGGCGCAAATCAGAAAAACCAACTTGCAGGGACCTGGAACACCACACATCAGCACAACGCGTAGCGCGCCACTCTATTCACTTACCAGAGGAAGGCAATAGACATCTCCCTTCACACCCGGCTCTGACCACCCAACAGGTAGGTCCCAGTGGTATTCACGAGGCAGTGACAGGGGCATCACCAGAGCATACTTCACCTCAACTTTGCACTTGAAACGCCCAGCAATTCTACGCCTCAGCTGAGAGATGAGACTGTATCCTCCCCTGGGACCCTCGCGCCTCTTGGCAGTGATCATTCGGCAGATCCAGAGGGTCCTCGCCTTCGCCTTACCCGACTTACCGCGCGAGATGAAGAAAGCGTCGAAGAGTGGATTGTCGGTGGCGGCGGGGACATGGTACCGCGCGCTCGCCACATCGACGTCCTCGATATTCTTGTAGATGATCGCACCGCTGTCGGGCAGCGGAAACACACACTCGACCATCTAAGCGCTCTCGGGGCCGTCGTCTTGCTCCATCGCTGTATCGAGTTCTCCGAGAACGCCTGTATGAATATCTGGCTCATCGCTCACGACGACAGGGGCGGCAGTGGCGGGTGAGGCTGGGAGCTTGCAGCCGAATTTGGCGCGAGAGGGAGGAGAGAGGCGGTGCATGCGGGTGAACGTCAGGGAGGGGGGCAGGGCTCTGACCGATGCGCTTCCGGAGAGGATCCAGAGGGCAGCCACTTCGAATACCCAGCCAGCGAGCACGCTGGATTCGGGCGAGGGGCTGAGGCGGTGGACGAGTTCCGAACGCTGGAAGTAGGAGAGACGGCGGATCCACTTGTATATCTTGATTCCGATAAAATTGGATTTGATGTCCGCGAACGGTATTTCAGAGGAGTGCGGGTCAATGGCCCTATGACGTCCGACCATGAAAATCTGCGTCGAGAAGAAGTCGGGGGATCCGACGACATTGCAGACTGCATCAACCAATCTCTTGGTAGACGAGATTGTATCGAGAGTCTCCAATAGTCGGTGTTCGTAGTCAGGATTGCTAACGGCCCTGTAAACATCACGAGGGAGGGATCTGAAAACGTCGATGGCGTGCGGGAGCGCCTGGCGGAGCCGATTCTGCTGGTCTTGAGACGCAGAGAAGTAGCGAAGCTGGAGTGGCAGCCTATAGAATGAACAGTTGAGCGGACAGCAATTCCAGGTTCTCTCATGAGTCGAACGCACCCTTCAAACAACTCTTCGTCGGTCCACGGGTTTACGACCAGTGTGGTCATCTCCCTCCCTCGGCGCTCGTACTTGTGCTGACCCAGGGACACAATATACACGGGGAATAGGAGCTCAAATTCCACAATGTTCCAGGGGAATGTAGAATCCGAGTTGAACTCGCTGCCATCGATGAACATCCAGATGTTCTCACGGCGGTTGTCTTGGATGAGTTCGGGAATTAAATGATCTGTTTGAAGGGCTCTGCGATCGCCCTGAAAGCGGAAGACGCCTTCACCGGTGAAGAGACGGACGCCGTCGCGCCGGACGACGATTCCCGCTACGCCACCCTCCGCCAGTTGCTGAGCGACCATGTACGGCATCGACTTGGACTTCCCTGTAGCGAGTCAGGGGTCAACGTACGCACAAAACTTCCACCGCGACTCACCGAGCCCGACCTGCCCAGTGAGAACGATACCCGTCCAAGGCATTTGTTCGTAGATCTCGTGGATGCGATCGTACAGTCTTGTACTTCTCCCGAATGAGGACCCTTTCCTTGCCGCTGGGGAGGAAGACTGAGGTCCCCCTCGCTTCTAGTTGAAAACGGCGCAGATTCTCCAGCGCGGCGGGGTCGCGCCAGAACTGGCGGGCCTACGCGTCCCAGTCTTCCTCGAAAATACACACTTTCTTCCACAGCTCGTGCAGCCGCAAGTCGTAGTCTCTATGCCTGACAATGTGGGACGAATAGGGGCCTGTGTCCATTTGCGAGATAGCTGCACTCGAGCGAGGGATCGTGGTTAAGGGCGTGGGGTAGATGCACCCACCGCCCGACGACGCCACCTCCTATACGTCGGCGACCCCCGGCACTCACCTTGGCGACTGGCGGGGACTATATAGAGTCGTCAGTAGTCGGCCTTTCCCTGGCGAGAAAGACCGGTGGGGAGCGCATTACTGCCTTCTCCGACAACTTTCATCGCTCTCGACCCCAAAACATGCCCGCTGTACCGCTGTATTGGTAGATAAATTACAGCCAAATGATTGCACCGTATGGAAAAGACCCCATAGCTCCGATGAAAGGCCCTCGGAATGGAGTGGCTTGGATACCCATCCTCAACAACTGGTAAGTTAGCAGCAGAGGATTGGCGGTACTCTCACGCCAGAGACTCTAAAGTGTGCGATATGCCTACAGTCACTCGTCGTCATCAGAGTCCACCTGGGACAGTCGCGCTAGTAGAGACCCATCCAAGGCACCTAAATATATATGCAATCAGGAATAGGCAGAATCGGAGTGAAGGAGTGAGACGCACGCCCGGTGCCGACACCGCGCCGACCCCGATATGCGGCGAGTGGTGAGCTCGGAGACGGGGATGGCGGCAGAGACATGGTGGAGTTGAAAGATGCGTCGGGTGATGGTGTCGGGAACGACAGAGAGTACGAGTGCGCAAGATTGCGCGGGTCCGATGAGACCGATGCGGAGAACGGCAGCTGGCGCTGGGGCGTCGTCTGCGGGAAGGATCACGATGGTCAATTCGGATCATTCAGTACTATCAGACGCGACGCACATTCGGTGAGAGTCCGTGAGCTTTGTTTCGCCAGCTGGGCGTTGGCGGAGACATGTGTAAGCCCTTCGGCGCGTTAAGCGGGCGCGCGGGGGATGCGAGTGGCGGAAATGGCGCGCGGGGAGATCGGATGGCGTAAGACGCCTGTAGTATGTTCACGAGCAGAACTGCAAGCAGGAACAATTCTGAGATGGTAAGAAAGTGGTCAGTGACACGGCAGGGGCGGCAAGAGTAGTGCCACACGCACCGACGCTAGCGACGCCCTTCTCCCAGCCTGAGCGAAACGAGCTCCGGTAGAACTTCCATGCGGACGAGTAGAGCGTTGGTAATGGTAGGAGGTGTGTGAGGGTGATGAGGGCGAGCAGGGCGACGACGGATTGCTTGAGGCGGAAGACGGCTTCGTGGTATCGTGGCTTCAAGAAATCAAAGAAGGATGAAGATGGCGCTGGTGCGACAGAAGACATTTCGGGTTTGTTGGGCCGTGAATGAGGAGTTTTGAGCGTTCTGCTTCGTCGTCGTCGTCGTCGTCGTCGTCGTTCGTGGCAAGGTGAAGTTACTGTATCATTGTGTTGTGTTCGAGTTTCCGTTCACCTCAAGCTGATCCACCTGGCACGTGACCGCATTCTTACACGCGTCGCATAGGGTTGTCCGAACGGCGAAGGTTGATGCTGAAGCGCTGACCGGTTACCTCTCAAGTTTGTAGAACGGCACTTATGGCTTTGGATGGATTGCCCCTGCTGTACGGAAAACCCGCTACCATTGCAATTTTGGACTTTGCATCAGTTTTGTCAACAAGAGTATGTGAATATTTCGCAAGTTGAGCAATGTATAATGGCAGTCGCCACTCGCCGATCGACTTCCTCTCGTCCTAAGTATACGCCAGGCAGAACTGCGCTACAGTAGTCGCACACCCAAATGCTTCCGGTAGAACCACGACTCGAGCAGACGGAAAACAACGTTAAGTATTGAACACAGCTTCTACTTTCCATCAATGATTCAGGAGTGCCTCCGCCGCCTTCCGTGCATTCGCCTTCATGCTCTCCACCTGCAGCTCGAGATGTCTTATCAGCGCGCGAGCCTCGCGCAGCTCCGCAGTCAGCTTCTCGTTCTCCTCTTTGAGCGCGTCTGTCTTCGAGTCCTACCCGCCACGCCAGGTCAGCCGACGCTCCCAAGCTAAACACAAAGCAGAGAACACGTACGATCGCAACGTTGGCGGACTGAGTCTGAGACCGCGACGGCGCCTTGGGCTCGACGGGGGAGGACGTGATGATGGGGGACGCCACTTCTGGAATGGGCTCGCTCGCGATCTTGACCATGGCAGGCGCGGGCGCGATGGGCGTGGGCTCGGGCTGGGGCGGCGGGGCAGTCTGTGCGCGCGCCAGCGGCACGCTCGACGGCGCCGCGCCCGCGGAGATCGCGCCGTTCTCGAGGCTGACGAGTTTTGCCGGCGCGGTCTTGCCGGAGAAGAATTCTGCGGCGGTGAGCGAGGGCTCGGACGACGGTGCGGGCGGGAAGATGTCGGATTGGAAGGAGTCAGACTGCATCGCACGCTGTCATGGGATGCGGGACAGATAGACTGGATTCGGACGTACTTTGCGGGGGACGATGAACGAGATGGGCTCGATGCTGCCGGAGCTCGTGATCTTGTATGCGCGCGCGATTTCGCACTCGGATGTGTTGAGCGTGCGGCGAGGGATGAAGCACATCCCACGTTGGGGGTCGCTCGATTTGTATTCGTCAAGGGCGTAGAGGTTATCTGAATCGTACTCGTAGTATCGGATGTTGCCGTCCCTGCGCATCGTCAGCAAACAATCCACAGGAACTCGGAAAACTGGAGACCGACCCTTTCCCGGCTGCAAAAACTCCTCAGCATCGTCAGAGACAAAGCTTGGGAAACGCGCTCACCCAAGAAGAGGATGTTGTTGTCGCTCCAGAAGGGCATCACGACACCAGCCGACTGGTCGAGAGCGAGGCTCTTGACGTTCCCCAATCCGCCCGTCTCCCAGATGCTCACCTGGCGGTCGCTCATCTTGCTGAACCCAGTCGTCGCGATGCGGTCCTTATCGCCCATCCACGTCACCCGCGCGCCCTTGATACCGCCATGCCCCTCCGCGATGCGCACCGCCTCGCCGCCTGCGCGCGCGTCAAAGATGCGCAGCTTGCGGTCGCGGCACGTCGTCACGAGCAGCTGGCCGGTCGGGTTGAACGCGAGGCTCTGGACCGAGTCGCCATGGCCCGTGAGCACGGCCTTTGCGGCCTCGGGCGCGCCGAGGTCCCACAGCTTGACGGTGTAGTCGCCGACTGCGGTCGCGAGGACGTGCTGCGCGGTCGGGTGCCATAGCACCTGGCCGACCTTGCGCGGCGACGCGTCGATGCGCAGCACGGGGTCGAAATCGCGGGGCACCCACCCGTCCGCGCCCCAGCCCTCGAACGCGTTCGCATCGACCTGCCAGATCATGACCTTGCCGTCCTCGCCGGCGGAGGCGACGGTCGTGTCGGAGTGTGGCGACCAGTCGGTGTCGAGGACGGGCGCGGTGTGGCTGCGGGCGAGGGGGATGACGTCGGGAAGTTTGTATGGGATGCTGGGAGCACCGGTGAAAGGAGAGGGTGCAGGGAGAATCGCGAACGCGCCTCCGCCTGAAGCGTTCCAATTCACGCTGATGTATTTCTAGTAAGAGATCAGTGGAGATCCTCCCAAGATCGTCGAGGCGGCGCACCCCAGACGAGGCAATGACATTGGTATCCCATGCACTGTTGGAGACCTTGATATTCTCCAGACCATACTCTTTCTTGGCCGGTTGCCCGAAGACATGACTACGGATAAGTAGTCTGAGATGAGCCGAAGGTCCAAGGACATACAAGAGCTCGATCGAGAGCACTTGCCGGTATTTTGAAGCCCTGACAAAGCGAGACATGATGCAAGAAACGATGAGGAGAAGGAGGAGGAGGAGGAGGAGAAGGAAAGAGCTGATACTGCGACGGGAGAGAAGGGTACAGGTGCGCGGACCCCGGAAACCCCGTATATAGCACAGTACATTCAGGCGCCAAACGACTTGAACTCGTACCACACCCTTGCCTCATGTTCTACTGAAGGCATCGACCTATTCCGATTGTCGAGCTCCGTATATTGTGACGAAAGAGAGAGGTAGACATCCCGTCAAATGCACTTTCCTATTCCCGCTGACATTCGAGCTCAGAAGATGAGACTTACTTGCCGGGAGATCTTGGCCGTCGTGCTGTCATCTGGCCTGCCGGCTCTATGTGGTCTAACTTACCAGAAGAGGAGCTCACAGACCGTGCTGAATGGTCTACCAGACGATGACTCGGCACCTCTGCCCATGGCGAACCCGACGCGTTCATTTTGGACCGATTCCTCGCCTGACGCGAATCCTCTCGCCCGCGAAGGCAGCGAAGGCCCACTGACCACCGACGCGGATGTATGCATCATTGGCTCAGGCATGACCGGTGTTTCTGCCGCGTACCACTTCGCGAGTGCAGTCAAGACGGATGCGTCTCTCCGTCCGCTCAAGGCCGTCGTATTCGAGGCGCGGGACTTCTGTTAGCACAGCACCCCTTCTCTCGTGATAGGACGCTGAGTTGACTTTTCCCAGGCTCCGGAGCGACGGGTGCGTACACAACGCCAATTGCTCACTGAACATATGTAGATTACGTCACGGTACAGGCAGGAACGGCGGTCATCTCGCACCGCACAAGTTCTTCGAGTTCCGAAGGAATGTGAAGGCCTTTGGCTATTACGATGCCATCAAGGGAGTCGACATCGAGGAGCACGTCGCATCGGAGATTGCGCGTATCTTGAAGACAGAGGGATTGGAGGACAAGGTCGATTTTGTCGATGGTGGCAGGATCAACCTCCTGTTCACTCAGGAGGAGGAAGATGAAGCGCGGGAAGACTATGAAGCCGCCAAGATAGCTGGTGTCGACCTCTCTTCGGTGCAGTGGCTTTCGAAGGAGGATGTGCAGAAGGTGGCGTCTCTCGCCACGTCCAGTACGCGTCCGGTGCTGACATCTCTGCGCAGACATACGGTGCCCCATACCCCGCCGTGCGCATCCCCGCTGCGAACATATGGCCTCTGAAGTTCGTCACTGCCCTCTACGAGCTCGCACGCAACGCGACCCCTGCATTCTCGCTGCACCTACACACGCGGACCCCCGTCACCTCGATCCACAGGCTCGCGCACGATGGCGGCCGACGTGCACGTCAATGGGCGCTGCAGACCCCGCGCGGGCGCGTCTCCTGCGCGTACGTGCTGCACGCAACGAACGCTTACGCGTCACACCTGCTCCCGCAGCTCGCGGGCCCCGTGGGGATCGTCCCCGCGCGCGGGCAGATCATCGCGGTCCGCGCGAACGCGACCGCGGCGCAGCTCACGGACTCGGGCTTCACGGGCAACGAGATGCTCGAGTACTGGTTCGCGCGCCCGACGCGCACGCCAGACGAGCGCCCGCTGGTGATCCTGGGCGGCGGGCGCGAGGTATCCGAGAAACCGTATGAGATGTACGAGGCGGACGACGGGGAGCTGAATCCGGACGTCGGGCGCGCGCTAAGAGACTTCTTGCCGGGCGTGTTTCCGGGCTATTTTGAGAAGGGGAGGGAGCCTGAGATGGAGTGGGTGAGTGCGCTCGATCGTCTGGCGCGCGCAGACCGGCTCACTGTGCTTTAGAGCGGCATCATGGGGTTCACGCTGCTCGGCGATCCTTTTGTGAGCGTCGGAACTCTGAGGAATGATCGAGCTTCTGCTTACACTTGCATGCGCGTATAGGTCGGCCCCGTGTTGAAGGACTTCAGCGATCTCTCCGGGTCTTCATACAGTGGCCAGTACATCGCAGCAGGTTATTCTGGTCATGGCATGCCCCGTGCGTTTGGCTGGTAAGTCGCTGCTTTCATTCGTCTTTGACGGTCTATGCCTAAGATGGTGTGCTTCGCGTGTAGCGCGGACGTCGTTTCTCGGATGATCCTGGCGCGCATTCAAGGGACAGAGTGGGAACAGCCTGATTGGCTGCCTGTACACTACATCACCTCTTTCTGGCCTTAGGAGAGGGGCCGTGCTGGGTCTATTCCTGCCCGGGGGGGTCTGTGCCCCTTTCCGTTATATCTTGCTGTCGTGCTTTCGCTTGTCTTGATCGTCTGGTTCATTGTTCATGTTATTTGCTGGCAGCCGTATGTCTCCGCTATGCGATATAGAACATATGTATAGTTTTGCAAGCATGGTGGCCCCGCCGCCACGGGAAGATTTGTAGAGAGTCAACTATAAAAATCTTGGTTCAGCGTCGACGCTGAAGTTTGGAGCGGAGCCCAAAAGTTCTTGGATAATCTCTCTTTCTCTGCTCCTGTGACCAGTACTCCTTCCTTGCTACTTTCTTTCCTTCTAGATCACAAGTTCTATCGTCAACTACCACGTATAATCGATTGTTCGCTGTAAGCTCTGTCTCATTGTTGCTTTGGAGCAGCTATAGCCTGACTGTAGCACTTGGAGCACGCTCGCCCCAAGCTTGCCAAAAGCTTGCGGGCTTTTGGAGACCAACTTCCTAGTGAGTATACCAATATCCTCATTCTTGCAAACTTGTGAGTCGTCAGAAGTTAGAACTCCCCTCATCTTGCTCGCACCTTTCATATACTTTCCACCGTCGCCTCAGGAACGTGCATATACGCGTCGCGCGTCTCTCCCCGTGACAGGATGTCGGGCGCACGTGCGACACGGAGCCGGAGTTTTGCCCCGGAGTGACTTCACCAGCCCTTCCAAGTCATCCACGCTCACCCTCCACCACCGAGTGAGCTGTCACTGCGAACGCTCCCTGTTCTTCATCCATCGTAACTTATACTCGATTCCGAGGCCCCCCAACTTCTCTTCGCCACCAGTTCCCGCGTTCTCTACACCGGCGTAGACGAGCGGGGCGACACCGAGACCGTACGGCCTACCGAAGGAGTCGCATACTCCTTCCGGGTCGCACAGTCTCCCCACCTCTTGCATGACCACGCTCCATGTCACCTTCACCGTCAGAAACCAACATGCCTTCCAGCGTTATCTCGAGGGCAGCAAGCCCGCCAAACCTGCGGGCGCCGGAAGCAGCGGCAGTCGGTCTTGGACTCGCCCTAGCCCTCTGACCCTCCCGCCCGCCGACGTGAACGCGCGCGACACACTGGGCCGCACGGTTCTGCACCTTGCGTGTGCCGCGACGGATCCGGCCGCGCTGGAATACGTGCGGATGTTGCTCGCGAACCCCGGCATCGACGTCAACGTCAGGGACAAGGAGAGTCGTTGGACGGCGCTGCATCGGGCGTTGTATCATGGAAATCTCGCGGCCGCGTACGTATGCCTTTACTCCGTTCGGTGCTCGAATTGAGCCGTGGGCCGCAGCATCTTGCTCTTACAGAGGAGCGACACCGATGCGAGTGTGAAGGACGCGGAGGGTTACACTGCCTTTGACCTGTACAACACCACCGTTGAACACACCAAACCCGGACCGTTGAATGACGCGCACTTGCAGGCAGAGCTGTTCACGTGGGGTTCCAATCGGTGAGTCGGGCTTCGCATCTTCCTGAACTAGCAGCAAACGTGCGTCGTAAACGTAGGAATGCAGCGCTGGGCCACGCCGACGGTGACGACAGGGCGTATCCAGAGCAAGTCACTCTACGGCGGGGAGACAAGGCAGGCGGCGATCTTGCCTTCCAAGAGAGCCTAGCGTTCCGGCTCAAGCCTGCAGCAGTCCGAGACGTCGAAATGTCCCGTTTGCATACAGGTGAGTACATATCTTCGATTCCAAGCCGGGATTCTCAATCCGGCGATCAGTTGTCGTCACGGACGAGCGGCGCGGTAATATTCGAGTATGCGGATTCGCGAGTACAGGCCGGTGAGTCGTATGTGTCTTGCTTGCAGAGCACGCCATGAACACACTCGACCAGCCTTGGCCCAGGCGGTGGTCAGCACACGCAACATCTGTTTGGTTCTCTCGCACAGTTCGAGCACACGATTGTATCCGTCGCACTTGGACAAGACCATACTCTCGCGCTGACGGACATAGGCACTGTGCTGAGTTGGGGGCTGAACCGGTTTTCGCAGCTTGGGTATGAGTTACCGGTGAGCCAGCGTGGCGAGGAGCCCGTCCAGGCGACCCCGCGCGGAGTTACCGGGCTTAAGAGAGAGACGGTTATCGGCGTCGCAGCATGTAAGACTGCCTCTGCGTGTTGGACGGCGAAGGAGGTCTTCACTTGGGGCAAGAATAACGGACAACTTGGTGCGTGCAGAGCGGGTTCGTCCGTTAGACAGGAACCTGATAAAGTTGCAGGGGGTGCGTATCCTGTCCAACCGGTGCCAAGGATTGTCTCCAGGATCACGCGTCCAGTGACATCCATCGCGCTGACGGTAAAGTGACGTATCTCTTCTTCATATTGCAGGAATCTCATGCAAGGATAGGATACCGGGATGGCGTGTCTTCTCGCCACAAAAGAGGTTATTCTGCTGTCCAGAGATGTACAGCTCAGGATCAAGTGAGTAGGTTGCCAACAAAATGAGTTCACTGCCTCACCGCACCCCAGCTTCCCGTCCGATGGGTTCCACAACATGCCTTCGGATTTTCTAGCTTACCGACCGCCTCACGCGATCAACAATACGAGCATCTCCAAAGTCATCTGCAATGATAGCATCTTCGCGGCTGTATCTGCCAATGGCGAGATGTTCACTTTCAGCGCCCCTTCAGAAGGCGAAAGTGCGTCCACTGGGAAGGAGAAAGGTCCGATCGTCAAGCCTCAGCGCGTCTGGGCCCTGCGGAAGCAGTGGAGTGCCGTCAGGGTAAGTGCATGTATAGCACCTTTCTGAATATATGACTCACTCCGTAATCAGGATGCGGCGCTCGGCTCGGATGGGTCCATGATCATCTGTACAGACTCCGGGCACGTCTTCGTCCGCGAGCGCAACCTTAAGAGCGGCCAAGGCCCTGGGGCGAAGACATTCAAGTTCCAGCGCGTGCCATACATCCAGCGCGCAGTCAGTGTCCGTGCCAATGGCACGGGGGCTATGAGCGCACTCAAGTCGCCCTTCCGTCCGCGACCCGTGGAGATCGTCGGCAACAGCCTTGCGCAGGACCTGGCGAAGGTGAGGCCGTACATGCAGTACGCGAGGGTGCTGGAAGTTGGGGAAGTGGCTGTTCGCGTCGAGCCGGAGCAGAGCCACAGCCCCGAGCCGGGACAGAGCAATAAACCAACGCCGACGGAAGCTACCATCAAGCAGGCACCGCGCGACGTTGACGAAGACGAGGACACGCAAGATGTCGTCATCCTGGATGACGCCTCGGAGATCGAGAGGCTGTGCGAAATTCTGATCCAGGACAAGCGGGCGCGCAGGAGATACGACGGTCGCGGGCTCTACGATCACGAGGGCGCCCCACGGCTCGCATCTGGAGCAGATCTCATGATTCGTGTGCAGTCCAGCACTGAGTTTCCTGTCCATCGCCTCGTCCTGGGTGCACGTTGTCCGACCCTTTCCGACCTGCTATCGGGGAAGAAAGGCATCCACGACCCCAAGTCTGGTATCGCAGTCAAATTGCTCCCGTCTTCCTCGTCGCGGCCAGTGCGCAGTGGATCGATGCTACGCCCCGAAGAGCTGCCTAGGTTATCGTTCACCGGCTGCCATGCCCTCTCCGTACTGATCCTCGTGCACTACTTGTACTCCGACAATCTTCTTGCCATTGGGGACAGTCGCATTGTGCGCGGGGCACAGGCGCTGCTCGGATCGGTCAAAGTCCCACATACGCAGATCGTGCGTGAGCTGCAATTTCTCGCCCGTCTGCTAGACATGGCCACTGTCAGCGAGACGCTGAGCTGGAGCTCGAAACGGATTCCACAGCAGAGCATGGTGTCACAAATGAAGGCCCTCTTTCACCAAACCGTGGATGGTAGTGGTGGCGCGCTGAGGCCGGATGTTGTCCTACAGCTTGCCGATCGCCAGGTGTTCTGTCATTCCGTGGTGTTACGTGCGCGGACAGAGCTGTTTCAGTCCTTCTTCGACACGGACGATTGGACCGTACGGCGTTCATCGGAGGAAGGCATGATCACTCTCAATTTTAGCCATCTTTCCTGGCGCGCGATGGAGTATGTCGTCCGATTCATGTGCTGCGGTGAGGAGGGTGAAATGTTTGATAGACTAGGTGAGCGTCTCTTTTACTGGAAGAGGTTGACATCTGTTTATCTCGAGTGACTTGCCCAGACTTCATAGACTCAGTAGACGCGCTGCTCGACTTACTCTTAGACATCATGAGTGCCGCAGTAAGTTGAAACACTTCTTGTCCTTTCTACCCGACGTTCGTTCATAGATTGGTCACAGAATGAGCTTCTTTTGGATAGACTTGTCCTCATCTGTGCTTCCATCGTGCTCGACTATCTCAACATTCATAACGTATGCTCTGTCTTCGCAGAAGCTGCTCTCCTGGACTGTTTGCCCTTCCTCGAGAGCCTGCAGCAATATATGGCCGTCAATATGGAGACACTGCTCGAAAGCCGCATGCTAGACGATCTGGACCCCCGTCTGATCAGACAGCTGCTGCAGTCTATCCGCCTACAACAATCGGACAAACTCCCGACCACGCGTTCAAATCGCTTGGTCGAACAGGCGATGGAGCGGAATCGCGAGTGGTTGGATCAGCAAGATATACCCGAAGCCATTATCAGGACGGTTCACCACAAGGAATCACCAAGGCTCTCGCCTAGGACAACTCGGCGACCCTCGCTGCCGACTTCTCCTGTGAATAGCCCTTTTATGAAGCCTGATGTCTCACGGTCTACCCAAGCGGCTCCCGTCGGTGATGATATCTTCGCAATGGACGACTCCGACTTCGTACCGACCTTGAATCTTGACGCCAGTCCCGGTGTGGATGTGCAGAACACACCCTATAAGCCAGGTCCTTGGAAGGCAAAGTCTACAGCTCCTAAGTATGCCTTGATATCATTCCCTTCATTTCGGTCCTGACTGTCCGTGTCTCCAGAGTTGACATGAAGAGCATCCTGGCCGAGGCAGAGAGCTTGTCGAGCAGTGCTCGTGTGTCCATCCCTATTCAGAAGGCACCCTCACGGGATCGTATACGTCCCTCCCTCCCTCCGCCGATGACCGCGGCGGATCCATCTATATCCGGATCCCCTAGCACTTCGCACAAGGCATCCGGCTCTCCTTGGAGATTGCCTATACCTCCCGCGAGTCCGACTCCAATTGGCGCTCCTTTGCCTCGGGGTTCGCCAGGCGGGAGCCCGGCGCTGACACCTCCAGTTGTACATCGACCTGCCGAAACGTCGCGCCCCGCCCCGCCCTCAGGAGGCTCCCCGGCTCGACTTGGACAGAAGATGCCGGCAACAGGCTCTCGTCCTGTGCAATCGATCCCCGGCCTCGGACCAGTTATCACACCGTCCAGGCAAGTGCAGATTGCTGCTGCGGGCCCGACAGTCCCTCGGCGCGTTCCGTACGTCGCTTCCTTCTCTCTCTTTTCGACGTATCTGAGCATCCAACGTAGGAGCGGAGGCAGCAAGGCATGGACGCTGTCCCCAGTCCAGCCAATCGTGCAGCCCTCGCCGTCTGGGTCCGTCTCATTCGTCGCTATCCAGCAATCGCAAAGTGAACAAGACACTGCACCCAGAGACAGGCGTTCGTTGAAGGAGATCCAGGATGAAGAGCGGGATCGGCAGGTCGAAGAGGACTTCATGAAGTGGTGGGCAGCGGAGGAGGAACGACTACGCCAAGAAGCGGAGGCGGTCGCGCCTGCCCCGAAGGCGTCACGGTCCAAGAAGCCGACTAGCAAGAAACAGTCGCCAAAGAAGCCTCCCGTTGTAAAGGTAGATGCAAGTGAAGCAGCAGCATCCTCTGACCGACCTCGGAAGCGCCCTCAAGCTCAAAAGAATAAAGCTGGTCATCATGTCTCTTCTGCCGAGAACTCTGCAAGCGCTTAGTCGCATCGTATAATTCCATGTTAATATCAAGGTTATGTTATCTTTAACGCATTTTTATGCCGTCGCAGTGATAGGATACAAATATAGTAGTATGCCGATGTTGTAGTGTTACAAAGTGAGTGGTGTCGGTGTATATGCTGAGTAGTGATGAGGAAAAAGAGTCGTCGATAATTGGATGAATATATGGTGCAGACTTGTCGTTCGTCACTTGCGAAAGACGTTAGCAAGCTCAAACACTGTCGGGATCAACGTCTCCAGGCGCCAGAGGGGAGTTTTGCGCAGATGCGTCTGGTGGATGGTTGTCACGGATGT
Organism: Artomyces pyxidatus; assembly: GCA_022160305.1. Lineage (NCBI taxonomy): Eukaryota > Fungi > Basidiomycota > Agaricomycetes > Russulales > Auriscalpiaceae > Artomyces > Artomyces pyxidatus. Next base: position 108,895 of record MU277248.1, on the reverse strand, counting down.
TCAGATCCTGTCCATCCTCGCTCACACGGATCTTCACGACATCGCCATCACTACGGCCGGACAGTCAGCACATCACCTAATGTATCACTTTGAAATGCCAGAACACACCGAATGGTCCCCTTGAGCAGCTTCTGGGCCAGCGGGAACAAGACCTTTGTGCGCACAACTCTCGCGATCGCCCGCGCGCCATACAGGTCCGAATATCCTTGCTGAGCAAGCCACTCGCGCACAGGTTCGTCAAGATCCATAGTAATGCGCCGAGGCTTCAAACGGTCCGTAACATCTCTCAGGCGTAGGGTCACGACCTTCAGGATCGACTCGCGGGAGAGCTTGTTAAAGACGAGCATAGAGTCCAGACGGTTCAGCAGCTCCGGTGGGAAGTACTCTGATGTGCGCTCGAGAACTTCGGCTTGCGCCTCAGGAGTAACGACGCCGTTGCTGTCGCTGGCTGTGGTGTGGGCCAAGATGTCGCTGCCTGTAGCCGCTGTGAGTCGGGAAGGAGACGAGGAGGAAGAATCGAACGAACCAAGGTTGCTTGTCAAACAAATTATGGTGTTCTGTGCGTTGTTTAGGGTTGGATGACAGATACCAAAACGGTCAGATGGCGCCCACCTTGAAGTCCACCTTCCGGCCTTGACTGTCTGTGATGCTGCCTTCGTCGAGGATCTGAAGAAGAATCATCGCAACATCCTTATGCGCCTTCTCAAGCTCGTCCAGCAGTATGACAGCTAGAAGGGCATACGATATCAGATGCTGCTTCGCTGTCGAAGAATAAACCGGCGTACCGTAAGGTTTGCGACGAACGGCTTCCGTTAATTGACCTGGTACACCGATTACGACATGAGTATGCAGCCGAGAGACAGAAAGAATGAGTACACACCGCCCTCTTCGAATCCAACGTAGCCAGGGGCTGCTCCGATCAGGCGTGAAATGGTATGCCTATCATGATACTGGAAAGAAGGTCAAGGCGGCGCTGTCACTTCTGTAAGCAAGTGATATCTTACTTCCGACATGTTGATGTTGATTCTGCAAGAACGTGAGCAGTCTCATTTGGTCAAAGAACACGAGCGGCGCTCACAGTCCCCTCTGCTCATCGTCGAACAAGAAACCAGCCAGAGCTTTGCACAGTTCAGTCTGTCATAGAGGGGCAGTGAACAGGAGCTCCAACCAGAATGTGACCATGCATCCGTACCTTTCCCACACCAGTCGGACCGAGGAAGAGGAAGGACGCCACAGGGCGTGTCGGCGCCTGCAATCCCGCGCGCGAAATCCGGACAGCGTCGCTAACAGCCGTAACGACGTGATCCTGCCCCACGACACGCTGCTTCAACATGTCTTCCATCTGCCAGCCAATCAGCGTCTGACTAACGAGTAATGTTACATCCGCACTTACATGGACGAGCTTGTCCCTCTCGCCCTTCAGGAGGTTCTGCACGGGAATACCCGTGGCCTTCGCGACCACGCGAGCGATATCATTCGAGGTGACCCTGTCATGCAGCATCGACAGCGGGGAATCCGCGTTCTCGTCCGCACGCTCGCCCTCGCTCGGGAGCTGGCGCTCGAGGTCCGGGATGGTCGCGAAGCGCAGGCGCGATGCAAGCTCGTACTGGCCCTGCCGCTGCGCCACGTCGAGCTGGTGCTTCGCCTCCTCCAGCCGCTTCTTGATGTCCTTCGTGCGCTCCAGCCTCGAGCGCTCTGCATGGGAATGTCGTCAACGAATGATGATGCGGATAGACGAGTGGCGTACGTACCTGTCTGCCAGATCGCCGTCAGAGACTGCGCCTCCTCGCGCTTCGCCGCGAGGTCCCTCTCGAGTGCCGCCTTGCGCTCCTGGCTGAACACATCCGACTCGTTCTTCAAGCTCTCGAGCTCAATTTGAGTGGTCACGATCTCGCGATCTAGTTTTTCGAGCTCGTCGGGTTTGGACTCTTGGGCGAGGCGAAGGGACGATGCGGCTTCATCAACGAGGTCTATGGCTTTGTCGGGGAGAAAGCGATCGGAGACATAACGCGCGCCGTACACAGCAGCTGCATTCAGGTTGAGCAATAAACATGACGGACTAATGATGAAACAGACGAACCAGTCACGAGCGCGCTGTCGGATATTTCGACTCCATGATGGACCTTAGCAAAGTGTCAGGGCAGATGACATGCTCGATGATCTGAGTATCTCACCTCGTATCTCGGTTTCAATCCCCTCAGGATAGATATAGTCGACTCGACAGTAGGTTCATCGATTTGAACAGGTTGAAAACGTCGTTCCAGAGCAGCGTCTTTTCCAATCGTTTTCCTGTACTCGTCAGCTGACTGCAAGTCAGTCCAAGCCTCCTTCGAAGTGGGGACATGACTCACGCGTGGTCGCGCCGACGAGTTGCAAGCCTCTTGCCAAAGCGGGTTTGATCATCTGCCCCGCGTCTATGCTTCCTTCCGCTTTGCCGAGGTTGAATAGCGTGTCTGTGCTCGCACTTGTAAGAGACCGGTTCTGACCTACACGAATCGAGCAACACTTACGGACTTCATCAATGAAACAAATGACGTTGCCGGCCTTGCCTAGTGTCATTCAGAGAACTGGAGGAGTATGAACAGGAGACACACCTCGTCTTCGATGTCCTTTATCAGCGCCTTGAACTTCTCCTCGAACTGCCCTCGAATGCCAGAGCCGGCCATGATGGCAGACAGGTCGATTGCGAGGACACGTTTGTTTTGCAAGGACTGCAGAGACAAGTGAGGACCCAGTAGTTGGCATAGACAACATACACACCTCGGGTACCTCCTTTGCTACGATTCTACTCGCAAGACCCTCAAGAATGGCTGTCTTGCCTACTCCAGGAGGCCCAATAAGCTAGAGAGAAGACATGAGCGAGCTTCACTGCGCATAAGAGCACTGACGTACCACTGGGTTGGACTTCGTCCTTCGAGACAAGACTGAGGTGCACGTCAGCGTCCAGTCTCGCAACGGCACGGAATGTGCTCACTCTGAATGGTCCGGCGGATCTCTACAGCAACAGTCAGACCAAGCCCATTATCATTCTCACAGCCTCGCACCTTCATCGCGTCCAATGACAGGGTCCAGTTTTCCGTTCTTTGCAGCTTCGGTGAGGTCGACGCTCTACGAATACGATGATGAGCAAAGCTGGTGGAGCTCATATGAGTGGACTGAGACGTACATATTCCTTGAGCGCATCTCCTTTCTGGTGCTTCTGCTGCATCATGAAACCCGGAAACCCTCCACCTCCACCCGCCCCGCCTGGCGGCCCTTGCGCATACCGTCGAAAGGAGAACACAGGCCCGCGAACGGCGAAGACTGCTGCGCGGAAGACATGGCCTGTCGCTGCACGATGAAGTGGTGCTCTTGAGATAATGGTTCTAGTCGCAGTACGAAGCATCTATGTTGGAGAACGAGGAGAGTTGAAGCCGACCGACTTCAAATCCTGGAACGCCTTTCGGTCACGTGACAGGACCAATTTCTTTCCCCTTCCAACTATTTCGCGCAGCTTCGCGAGTATTCGGTTCATAGTGAGCAATGATCTAACCATAGTCTATCTACGGTAAAATGGTATCTAGGTATGTAATGGAGGTCGGGAATGAGGGATGTTGTCGGCGAAGGTAACGATGAGCGTTTTCAAACCGTCTTCCTCAGGCTCGGCAGGGAAAGGACGGCGGCGGACAATATCCCTATAGAATTAGAAAGAAGCATTTCCCACCGCGCGAGGATATGCTTGCATGTTCCTTCGCGTCCGAATGTGCGACTTATCATCTACCACTAGCTCCATTCCCGTTGAATCCTCGAACCCCTTGATGCGTGGCGTCAAATGGCGCCGTTCGAGAAGCCAACGGTTATCGTATGAGCGTTCACTACTGTTCTTCCCTTTCATCGCCGTCCGACAGACGAACGAAGCTTCATAACGCTCTGTCGTCGGACCGGCATCGACAGCAGGTTTCTACGCGTGAGTAGATTTCGCAGTTTGATGGTGTCTATCATGCCCATAGCCTGCAACATCGTCAGTGAAATGACGAGACGGACGTGAACCAACGACGTACCTCTGGGTCGCCGGCCGTCCAACCCACAGTAACTGCGGTATCCAGCTTCAGGCGCTTGACGCGCTCGACGAGATTGTCATTCGCTTCTTCCACGTACTTCAACCGATCAACCAGAGACTCAACCTTACATTGGAGGACAGTCGCTGCTGGGTGCACCTCTCTTGTCGAGCTGACTGTCGGCTCCTCGTCCAAAATTCTGACGGACACCCTACGTTCAAAGCTAGCGGACGCCTGCAGAGAATCGAAAGCGCGGAGCTGCTGGGTCAAGGCCTGGATCTCCGGCTCCTGTTTCTCAACCTGCTGCCTTGTGATTTTCAGTTCGGCGTGCAGGGCCTGATGCTTCTTCTCAAGGCCGGCGAAGTCTTTCTTGCGCCGATTGTCAGCAAGCACCAGGTCGGCCTTCAATTGTCGCCCCAGCTCAAACGAGTTTCTCGTTAGCCTGCTTCTCATCGGCCTCGCGCTCGCTCCGAATTGATGCTATTTCTTTGGCTGCCGCCTTCTTAAATTCGTCTAACTGCGCAAGGATCTGCGACAACTGGTCTGAGCTATTCGTAGAAGATGAGCCCAAATCACGAAGAGATCGAAGCGGGGACCGAAGAAGGCCTACGAGAGGCGGTGGCGGGAGAATGTCTTGATGTCGCGGGCTTCTGGGAGTCATCCTCAGGTCCGACAGTAATTGACACAGAAACATGACCGTCTGCGTCTACATTGGTAAAGGCGCTATACAAAAAAAGCAGAATGTGCTCAACTGAATATGTACTAAGTCTTCATGGGAAAGTGGAACGCCATGGCGTCGAAATCCCACTCTGTCAACTTCAACACACGAATGTGGTGAGGGGCGTCTCCTAGTTCGTCGAGCTGAATAGCCGAACGAAAAAAGAAAGTCGTCGACCGAAGAACTTTCTTCAGCCCAGATACAGCGCAAAAAGGTAGACTGTTGTGAGTTCCTTGAACTTGAACGTTTGAACCTCTTGCGATGAGCCACAAGGCTCATTGCCACGCGGAGATTGAACTTTGAAATTCCGAAAGAGAACACTCGTGGCGCCAATTAGGCGCCAACGTGAAACAGGTCGGCGGCACAAGGAGGACCGACAGCCTTCAAGCTTCGATGGAGAGACAACCTGAACTTGAAGATGTCAATAAATGGAAGACCTCCGTCTAGCGATAGAGAAGAGTGGAGGTACGTTGAATTATCCAATCTGTGAATCGTCGGATGATTGATTCTCAAACCATCAGACCCCGCTAGGTCGATGTTGACCGGCTCGTTCTCGCAATTGTCTGCTAGTATGTTCTCAACAAGATGGCGAACAAGAGACTGGAAACTGGAAAAGGCAAGTACATGCTTCCGTGCAGCATCGCCGCGCAGAGGTGCAGCCATGCACCTGGTTCCCAGGATATTGTCTGCTATCGTCAACAACGATCCCGAACACGGCAATGATGTACAGTGCTTGCCAGGGCCATTGTGGTTTCTTGTCTCCGATCATTATGGTGGTTCTCAATCATGAGGCTGGCGAATTACAAGTTCGATGCGTGGCTTTTCGCTTATCGTTGCGAGCTACCGCACGTACCCCCTCTCTAGCTCGATAACTATGGACTTATAGGCACGCCGCTCCCACCAGACAAGGATGTATCGCCTGTTCCGATTGTCGTCACCCTCAGCCGCCGTCATCGTCGCCTTCTCATGGCACCCTGGCTCTAGAAGCTGGGCCTTCCCCTCCCAGCCGCCTCTGCTCTTCTGCCGCAGGTCTTCCGCTACTACGAGAGAGCCCCGCTCTCTTGCGCGCTGATATACTCGCCACACGTCCGGGATACGTCCGATCGCGACCCCTACAGATGCTCGACGGACTCCGAGCCTAGGCTCCACACAGCGTCAGAACAAGACTGCCCTAAGAATGAACAAGGAACCCATTCGATAATGTGCCTTGGTTTTTCTTGTATACCCGTATATGTACATATTGATTGTGCGCTTCGCGGACGCATTCCCAGTCTATGTCCTAGGGTCACACGTTCACAGTCATCCACGGGACGTTTGCATCCAAGTTCCCGCATTTACCCTAACCGCACGCCCCACACTCACGCCAGCCGCCCTCTGTGCTGCACACGCCGTATGGCTCTGCCGCCCTCTTAAGAGGATCGGCCGACACACGACCCCCATCGTTGAGCCTAGCGCCTTCCGGGACCCCTTTCTTACATGGTCTCGCGCACTCCGGAACAGGACTCGTCGAATTGCACTGGCTTCCTTCCAGAGAGCATCCGCCCGCAGACGGCGCTCTGGAATATTTTGCTGCAAGGCCTGGTCCAGCTGCGGGGCTGAATTGGTCGGGCCACGCTCGAGCTTTCGACATGTCGCGATCCGTTTCTCCACGTACGAATGGTGCATTCTGTGCAATACGTGAGACCTCAATTTCAAGATGACGACGCTGGGGCAGTCCGATCCAGACGGCGGACGCGGCGGACGAGACCTCATGGCGAGCGATGCTCTAGTAGGTGTCCCGCTTCGCTCGCGTCGTCATCGGTCTAGTATATCCTCCAGCGACGTGTGTGTCCGGACCTTCGGCTTTACGTCGTCGAGCAGTGCTCCCTTCGGGTGATCCTCGAACACCTCTCTCCCGTCCTGCTCTATCATCGGACAGAGCGTTATCCCGGATCGCGCGATGTCCTCACCCGTTGCGATCCATCTGGAAATAGATGTCTTTGTGCTTTGTGTTCGGCAATCCGTCGATAAATCAAATCCTGTGGCGACTGGTACCATGAACTCGGAATATAGTAGGTGTTCATCAGCATCAAATGCGCTGAGATTCGCGCTGAAATGTGCCCAAATACGATTCCGAGTCTACGACGACAAAAGCACGCAAGGCAAGCGGCGGCTCTCTATCATAACACCGTTAAGACAACGGGCGGTGCGCCTTGTTCTGCATGTGTGATTATAGACATATCACGAGAGATGCGTGCGTCCCCCGTCTCACAGCAAGAAACACGTTGATAAACTTGGTCTATAGGACGATCATAGGGGAGAAACGCCCTTTACTGGGACGTGTTGGAGTCCTCGTGTCTGAACACTGGCAGAGCGTGACACCCCGCGAAGAAAAACGCCATCAACGGCGCTCGGGAACAATATCGGCATGTCTCGAAACTTACTCGCGAGCGAATTCAGCGAAGGAGCAGAGGAGATGCAATGAGGCATGCATCGGTCCTCGAAGATCGGGGTCGAGGTGATGGAGATGACTGCGACCCATGACAGCGGCTACGTTGTAGACACGAGGCTGTGGTGATCGCGGAGAGATCCGCATAGAAGCTGTCTGCGGAGAACATGAAGGGTGCCGAAGGTACCTGCAGGTCCAGTTATTTGTTGGGGGAAAATCCTTACCCTGCGGGGCTGGAGACCTACGCGTACCGCCTGTGGAATTTGACCACCCGTTGAGAAACTAGGCTCCGCAGGTGCAGGTGTATCTGTCAGAACAGTGGAGAAATGTCCTACTTACTCCTCGTAAACGGTCCAAGCGCGCGATCCAGTTATCGTTGTTGTCGGTGGGAATGTGAGCCAACCTGGCACAAACCTGGCATGTGGCTGCGAACCCAGGCGCGCACGGCTGCAGGACAATACGCCCGGGAACATATCGCGTCCTTCTTCATAGTGCATGATCTAATTGACCTTATCCACTGAGGCGGTAGCCTTTGTTGGCGAATTGTCGAGACCAATCGCACACAATAGAGAGATCGAGCAACCCGACGACGACCAGGAACTAGGTGGTCGTCACGTGCCCTAAGATACACTCTTAAAGACTGAGCGTTGGCTCTACTTATGCCTCTGCAGAAGAGAACATCTAACGTCTACCACAGCACTCTCGCAGGATCTAGAGTCTGTTACGCTTCCTTCAACCTCTCGATTTCGCTCGTTCAAGCCCTCGCCACTCTTTGTCTTGTCCACGTTGCCTGGTAGCCGTGCATCGGACGTTCAAAATTCAAACTCCACGACCCTCACCGCCACAAA